>JAFEMH010005615.1:0-156090 GCA_022495995.1 Adenophora triphylla var. japonica | reverse complement strand
ATGGCACATATTAAGCTCCTTAAATAAAACAAATATTGTATTTACACGCTTTCTTAAATATGTAAGTTTACTTATATAAAAAAAATTATCTATAATTATGAAAATTAATAGGTTAAATAAGTTTAATTATGAAAATGAGTAAGTTAAAATAATTTTAATAAATGCATTGATTTTCTTATTTGAAAAAATTAACGTGCACCCTTAGAACACACGTTAAAAAACCCTTAGGACACACGTTAAAAAACCGTACTAAAAGAGGGAAGAGAATCTCCTAATGATTTTCGAAATACCTTTCCTAATTAGTTGTAATTGGTTCTTCCACACCTAAATAATACTCTTTTAGATCTTATAATAAATATTGTATTTTTATTTTATTTATTTTAAAATAAATGCTATATTTTTAAATTTAAAAATAATTTGTAATTTTACCCCTTTTACAAATAATGCACAATTAAATAAAATTTAAAAAATTAGTTAATGTATTTCTGACTGATGACAAGTCAACAATCGATGTGTCAAAACCAACCCAAATAAAAACAAAACGGAATAATTAACCGAACAAGAAGAAGAAAACAGAATACTTGCGTTCCCGTTTCAAAAGCCGCCGTAGGGTTTGTGAAAGTCTGAAAGAAATAGACATGGAGGCCGGAACCACCTTAGCCGGAGGAGGAGGGGCTCTCCTTCAGCCTCAAACTAATCGTCTTCTCAAGCCATCTCGTACCGCCGCCGGCACTCTTCTCAATCCAACTATTTTCTCCTCTCCGTCTCTCAAGGTGCTATTCTCCATGCGCATTGCTCTATTTCCACTATCTCAATTGATTTATAATATAATTGTTAATCTATTTAATTGATGTTATTTCAATTCTGTATTACCGTTTGTTTGTGCTTATCTAAAATTATTGTAATTTGCAGCTTCAAAAGCAATTGCATTTCGTTTCTCATATCTGTCACAGTACTCCTCGAGTGGCCTCGCCGGTCAGGTACTTTTTTTGGTTTTAATTCATCGAGTTTCTGATTATTCCACTTGAAAAATTCTTTATTGCTTCAGTTTTTAGATGTTCTGTTGTATTTTTTGGGCAGATCTGATTCTTTTTGTCCCTCTGTAGCGATTCACTACCTCTATTCAGAATCGTTGACCCCATTTTTTTTTTTCTCTTTTTTTGTTTAGTTTGTCTAACTCTCAGTTATAATAATAGTTTAAATAGATATATGAAATTTTGATTGGTGAGGTAATTGGCGTTCTTTTCTGTGGTAGTATTTGGATTTCTTTGTCAGCTACCACTAAAACCACAAGCTTTACGGTTTTGTCCGTAATGTTGTGAGGTAATTGGCGTTCTTTTCTGTGGTAGTATTTGGATTTCTTTGTCAGCTACCAATAAAACCACAAGCTTTACGGTTTTGTCCGTAGTGTTCATCCTTTTACCAGGAGCTGGATCCCAGAATAGTGCTGCTGGCCTCTGCCAGTAAATTTTGTAACACTGCTGAATTAGTCATCTATCACAAAAAGATATTCCAGTTTTGCCTATCTTTTGGTCGACTTGATTACATTTTGACTAACTACGAGAGTAGGCAACTAAAAATTTATTGTGTTTTAATTGCTGTATTATTGATTTGACATTTTAGTACGTAAAACATAAAAAAATGTTTGTTGGGTATTGGTTTGATACTGTCCCATGGTGACTTTCAATAATAGTACGTGGATTTTATTATTAGAGATAAGGGAGTATTTTGCATTGCAGGATTATTTCTATAGATGTTAAAGTGTGTTACAGTGCTTAGTGTTATTTATGTAGGGCTTGTATCAAGATTGCATGCTGCTCTAGTGTGTGAAAGAACCTTAACTTTTTCCTACCATTGATTGTTATTTATGCCATTTGTTTTCAGATTAGTGTATGTTGATACTGGTTTGGTACAATTCAACGGGATGTTAGAATTTGATACATAATATTTTTCTGACTGATGCACCTCATATACCTTTCAATTTCGTTATTTATAGATGTGCCCTTTTATTTATCTTTATGGCTTTTGTTTGCTAGTATTTCAGTTTTGGCAATTTACCAAGTGCAGGTTGTTAATTTTATGATTCTTGATTATGTTGGTTCTAGAGGTAGGGATTTATAGTAATCGTAACATATTTGACACTCAGCACTAAGTAACTATATTGACACGGACATACTATTCTCAATCTAGAATCTAATCCTTCCTTTTTTCTTGCTCTTGTTCTTTTAGTCTACTATGTTGTTGCACAAGATTTTGTCGTTCGATTACATTGATTTCTTATATTGATGGGACTTCTTTAACCCTGCAGTATAACTAGTGAATCAGCTGACATTAACTGGGACAATATTGGGTTCGGGATTGTGCCAACTGATTATATGTATATTATGAAATGTGCCCAAGGTCAAGGTTTCTCCAAAGGCGAATTACAACGCTATGGGAACATCGAGATTAGCCCGTCAGCCGGTGTTTTAAATTATGGGCAAGTTAGTTCCTCCTGATCTTATACCTTTTTTCTTTTTGGACTATATTCGCTATTATCAAATACTTTGCGATCAAATACTTTTGTTTCGATATATTAGATATTTACTCCTCATTGGCACTCCTGTAGGGGTTATTTGAAGGTCTGAAAGCATATCGGAAACAAGATGGTAATATTTTACTGTTTCGGCCTGAAGAGAATGCCATGAGGTTGATGAATGGTGCAGAGCGTATGTGCATGCCTTCACCAACTGTTGATCAATTTCTTGAATCTGTGAAAGCCACTGTGTTGGCAAATGAAAGATGGGTAATGCAGCTTTAATTTTGAAGTATCTAATTTCAGCTAAAACTTTAAGTGAACATATGTAAATGGAGTAAATGTATTATTTCAGATACCACCTCCAGGTAAAGGTTCCTTGTATTTAAGGCCATTGCTTATGGGGAGTGGGAGCGTACTTGGTCTTGCACCAGCTCCTGAGTACACTTTTCTAATTTATGTTTCTCCCGTTGGTAATTATTTTAAGGTTAGTTTTTCTCTTGACCTTTGGCATTATGGTTTATGTTTTCATGATGTTCTCTCGAATCTTTGTGATTACTTAATATGTTTCAGCAAGTTTAGGTACAGCATCAGAACCTTGGCAATCTTTTTTTATTCTCCTTAGGGGGCTTTTGTTTTTTCATTTTACCTCTTATTAAGAGGTAAATCACTTAATTCTAAGAGGTAAAACACTTTAAGTGTGTTTGGTTTTTTTTTTTTTTTCAGCCTTAATGCCTCTTAAAAGCCACTGATTTTTAAGAGGTAAAAATGGTGCTGAAAGCCTCTTAAAACGCACTGTTCATGCTTGGTTTATGTTAATTTTTTTTTAAACCATTTACTGTTCACTGCATTTACGTTTGGGTTTTTTTTTTTTTTTTAATTTTTTTTAATTTTTTTTAACTGTTTCAGATAATGAATTCAGATACAAAATCAAACAACTTATCCAATTCAGAATTCAGTTTTCAGTTGCTGCCTCTTAATCATTCAGCCATTTTCAGAACTGAAATCAGATTTCAGCACTTATCACTTAAAAAAAACAAAAACCCCCTTAGTTGCATTTTTCTTACATTGAAAACTTTAATATTTTTGTTTTCGTTCCCCTGAAAATGACCATTGCCAGGAAGGTCTTGCACCAATAAACCTGATAGTTGAAACTGAAATGCATCGAGCAACCCCTGGTGGTACTGGAGGCGTGAAGACCATAGGAAACTATGCACCGGTAAGTTACACTATTTCCTGAGACTCGGCTTCCATTTTGAGTCATTTTCCAATCTGTTATATCTCTCGTCCAGTTGCTATTATCCATGAAAGTAGGTGAAAAATGCTGTGAGCCTTAAATTCTTCCTGCCAAGCCTAGGATCTACTTACACTGTCGGTTGATTTTGGTAGTTGAGACTTGAGTTACAATACATAGATAATCATCTTCTACCCTCCATTTCATCTTTCAAGATTTTCTCTTTCTTCACATGCTCTATCACCATATTTTATTATATACTTCAGCCTTTTGCAAGACAGTTGCTTCGTTCTCTCACTTTATGCTCAAAGGAATCTTCCAGAATTTCTTTGTCTGATGTATTCACCTTTTTAATGTATGGATCCTTCATGTTATTTGTATATGCGACTCACCACGCCGGGAAATATGAAACTTCCATGAGAAGAGATTGTGTTGGATGTGTGGCAATGATGATTTTCAAGGGTTGTCTCTGCCGCTTCAAACACTAGTTGGAATGAAATAGACTATGCTTCCTCTTAAAATTTTTTTTTCAGTTAAAATGTGTTTTAAGTCACCAATATATAATGTCTCTTGTTTCTGCAGGTTCTAAAGGCACAGAGTGCTGCTAAAGCAAAAGGCTATTCTGATGTTTTGTATCTTGACAGTTTGCACAAAAAATATTTGGAAGAAGTTTCCTCTTGTAATGTTTTTGTTGTGAAGGTAAATCATTTTGTACACCAGCTGGTTTCTATTTTACATTATCATAATACCAATTTTGTGATGGCATACCCAATCCATGTGGACCACCCACTGCGGATCTTGAGTGGCTAATGATTTATTAAATATTTGACTGTTCTTATTTCCAACTGTTTTTTTATTCCCTCCCCTACAACACACACAAAAGTAAAAGAAATTGAAAAGCACGTTCATGTTTATTCCTCATTACCAAACCTATTCCAGACCCTATGTTTTCATACCATGACAAATACACGTGCAGTTATATGTTTCTTTTGGAATATAGCAGTTAAGATTGACAATAGAGTTCCTGCTTTTCTCCGACTTATGTATCTGCTACATTCTCTTGTAGGTTCATTTTTTTCCCGATATTTGCACTCTAGACACACACCACACCACACACACAGATAGACACTATTATTGCTCTATTTCCTGCATGATATTAGATTAGTTCTTAAAGTGCTTCATGCTTAATATATGTTTAAGCCAGTCATAGCTAATATTGTTCAATTATTCATGCTCTTCTAGGGCAACACTATATCTACGCCTGCAATAAAAGGAACCATCCTACCTGGCATTACACGAAAGAGTATAATTGATGTGGCTCGTAGCCAGGGATTCCAGGTACTTATTGATTATTATCATTTGTGGTGTAATCACCATCATTTATATAGGCAAATATCATATACTCCCTCCGTCCCGCCCGAAAAGCCACAAATTTCCATTTTGGGCGTCCCATTTAAAAAGGCACTTTCCCAAAAAGGAAAGTTTTTATTACTATTCCACCCACTCATTCTCTCTCCTACTTTACTTTTACACTCACAACATTCTCTCTCCTAACTATTCCTCACTCATTCTCTCTCCTATTTAATTTTTCATACTCACAACATTTAAACTTTTTCTCTTTCCTACATCACTTTCCTTAATTTGCGTGCGAGGTCCATTTTGTGGCTTTTCGGGCGGGACGGAGGGAGTAGACTGTTAATATGTGAACTGTTCTTGTTGTTCCCCAATGTTTCGTATCTTTTTTCTTTTAAAATAAGAGGATGACTTAGGTCCTTGGTGTTAATATGTGAAGTGTTCTTGTTGTTCCCCATTATTTCACATCTTGTGAGTTACTCCAAAGTTAAATGCAGCTTTTTAATCAACTCCCTTTCCATCTTATTTCATGTTTTCCCAACCATAACCACTACTTGCTCTTGGTCTTTTAACCCACGTGATCTGTGATGCATCCTTACCCTGCCAATGGGGAAGCTAGGATTTTGTTTGAAGGGGGTCAAGATTATTTTGGGGTAGTCGTAGAGAATAATAAGATAGTTTCTAAATGTAGCAGAAATGGGGTGAGTCAAATAATAATATACTGCTGTTATTTTTCAAAAGAAAGAGGGTCAAAATTGATAGTGGCATAATTTGTAATAATAAAATGTCAATTTTCTTTTATATCAAACTTTGAGGGAGTAATATGATAATGTTGGAAACTAAAGGGGATTAGCTGATCTCTTTATGTTATATCTGGCTTTGCCACTGCCATCTCTGCCTTAACCTATTTGCTTATATACAGCTGAAAGGGAATAACCTGATTGACCAATTCTTTTGGGGTTCATTTATAGGTTGAAGAAAGACCAGTAGCTGTGGAGGAGTTGCTTGATGCTGATGAAGTTTTTTGTACGGGAACAGCTGTGGTTGTATCTCCTGTGGGCAGCATAACCTATCTTGGGAAAAGGTGAGTTCTGTGTTATGATCTGCAGTTTCCTTTTTTTAAAACCTTGAGCTGTAGTAAACTGGTTACCTTTCCCATTCATCCCGAGACCTGAAGTTAATTTGATGCTTGAACAAAGTCGTTGTTAGATGATCTTGTGCTATGAGATTTATTGTGCTCTATTGTGGATAGGGAAAATTGTAATGGAATTATATTGGAGAATATATTTCCTTGAAAGAAAAAAAAAAGATGACCCATTGGTGACATCTGATGACAGATTTTGGTCAGAATTTGATAAATGAAATTTCGTACGTCGCCTGCCAAGGAGATTTTTCCTCAGGGGCATGCATTGACTTTCATACAAGGATCATAATTGCCAGTGACCTAGAGTATGAAACATGTAAACCACCAACCGGCTTTATAAGGGACATTGACATTCTTGGTTTATGCAATGTAGAATGCAGTGGCGAAGTCAAGTGAAGCTAATGAGGGTCACCCCCTGATTTTGGAGTTATGTCATTTTTATAGCCTTTAAAGTTTAGTAAAATAACATCTTTACCCCTAAAACAACAATTTATGCAATTTTGACCCCTGTATGTTTAGGAAAAAAATAAAACCATTATATCATAAATTTGCGATCCTCAAGCTTATCTAGCATATTATCACATGTCATTAAGATAAAATTCTGCTAATGTGGGTGTTACTTGGATTGTCTTTAATAATAGTTTCACTTCCCAGAGGATAATTTTTCAAGTGACAGCGAGTCCCAAAGTAATAATTCCTTCCCATGCTAAATAACGGCCTGAATGAAAGGTTCACTATAACGTCAAGAAGTTAATGACCATTCTTGCGTACCCACCATGAAGCACTTAGATCTGCACTTGACAGATCCTCCAGCTAGCCGAAACCATCTTAGATAATTATTTGCCATCCTATTTGGGAAAGTTGGGGCATGTGCAGTTGGACCGCTGAATTTGGGCCTTTGCAGTCGGAGTGCACTACATCCTGACGAACCTTACTATAGTATTATAAGTGCACTACATCCTGACTAACCTTACTATAGTATTATACTCCCTCCGTCCCAAAATGTTTGTCCCATTTGACTTTTTTGTTGAACTTTGATCACAAATTTACGAGAGATTAATCATGTTCATGAAATTCTAAAAGTTGTTGATAATATTATTAATGGTGAATCAATAGGAATTTTTAGAATTTCATGAACATAATTAAATTGTCATATATTTGTGGTCAAAGTTCAACAAAAAAGTCAAATGGGACAAACATTTTTAGACGGAGGGAGTAGTACGTAACTCATATTACTATAAGACGTAAGTCATATTACTATAAATGTTATCACCGATAAAATAGTACTCCGTAACTCGTGTTATTATACTAGTCAGACTGCCATACAGTCCGACTGCACAGACCCCAAATCCCCCTACTTGTGACATTGAGGAACATAACGCTTATTGTTTCTTTCTCTCTGAAAATAATCTTGACCAAGACATTGAAGATTGAATACTAACATGATTTCTTAGCACATGATTTTTTTTTTTTCAAATTTCGTGACACATGATTAAATAAAGCTCGTATTTGTTTGTGTAGGGTGTCTTATGGAAGCAGTGGTGTGGGTCTAGTGTCACAGCAACTCTATTCTGAGCTTACTAGTCTACAGATGGGTCTTACAGAAGACAAGATGGGCTGGATCGTCGAGCTGAAGTAGCCTTCGCCTTGTAATTTCGTTTCTGGTTTCTTTTTTGATACAGTGCAGAGTTGTTGCAAGTTCACTCTGCAGAATATTATAGATTGAACTGTTACTCTTTCTACCTTTAAAGTCTTGTATTCACTCATGGATATCATTTGTGAATTGTTAATGTTTTGGCCAAGTGACTGAGAAGGAATCAATATGTTTGATATAGTTTGCAGGATACTGATTAAGGCTCCGTTTGTTTAGCGTAAAACATTTTCCGGAAAATGATTTCCGGCAAAATGTTTTCCGGAAAATGAAAATGTTTTCCGGAAAATAAGATAAAAATGAAGTTTTCCCCATTTTCTGGTGCGAAACAAACACCGGAAAATGAGGAAAATGTTTTTCGAAAAACATTTTTCCCCAAACAAACGGAGCCTAAATGTTTTTTTTTTAATTTATTTAATACTAAAACACAAGCAAGCTATACAGTCTTATATTTGGGCTAGCTCTGGGGAACGTTTAAGGCCTTTTTTGTTTTTAGGCAGATATTACCCTCCAGATAAAAAGGTGTTGCGGTTCCCTCTTTAAATTTTCCAAGGAATGTGTGTTTTCTTGTTTGTATATCGCTTTTACCAATGTATATATAATTGCAAGAAGACTACTTTTTTTTTTTTTTACTTTTTTTTTTTGTTTTAACGATAGAAATGCGATACTTATTTCGGAACAAAAAAAAATTTGACTACTAGATGAGACGGACCATGACATTTAGGTGACATTTATTTTTCATTTTCAGCTCTTATTCAGAATTCAGATCGAATGAGTGGATGTATCTGACATAATACAATTCAGACTGTTTGTTTTTTTCTTCATTAAGATCTGAATGCCTCTTATTTTTCACTTAATTTTCAGATGTAAAACTTTTTATTTGACTCTTAATTTTTTTTTTTAATATATCTCTTTTCCATAAACTCGTAATTTCATAAATACACAACCCAAACACTAGATCAATAACCATTCATCTCATCTCTCTACTCCTTTAAATGTCATAACATTAATTTCAGATGTGAATTCAGATGAATATTCAAACAATTTGAGTAATTCAGAAATAAGTTTTCAGACGCTACCTCTTATCATTTCAGCCAAATTCAAACGTGAAATCAAATTTCAGCACTTTAACACTTAAAAAAATCAAATGACACCTTAAAAGGAATTTCAATGTAAATAAAACGGTACATAGGCATGTACACACATTAAGCAGATTATTATTCTTCAATCTCTGAGTCCCATAATAACTGTAATGACATTCATTTTTGCCCGTTCGAAAGTAAATGTCAGCATTTCGAAAAAGAATACTCCCTCCGTTCCATTAATAACTTTACATTTTGTCAAAATGGGTGTTCCATTTAAAGCTTCATCTTTCCTAAAATGGCAAAGAATCTTTACTATTCCACCAACTTATTCTCTCTCCTAATTTACTATTACACTCACAATATTTTTCAAATTTACTATTTCCTCCACTCATTCTCTCTCCTATTTTACTATTACACTCACAACATTTTCTTCACTCACCAATTTTCTTAATTTGCGTGCCCACCCCAAAAGGTCGAAGCAATTACCGGGACAGAGAGAGTATAGTCTTATATATAAGGTATTTTAGAGTAAACTGCTTTTTTGCCCCTCGTATTATCTTTTCAACATCAATTTGACACTCGTACTATTGAAACGACAAATGTATGATGCGTACTATAGTTTTATTAAGCAAATTAACCAATGTTCCTAACATCAGTTAAGTATTTAACGAACCGTCCAACTAAGCAACCGTTGATCAAGTCAACGCATACGTGGCAGCTGATTGGACAATTTTAAATCCTTAAAAAAAAACTCAATAAAATAATAATAATAATAATAATAATAATAATAATAATAATAATAATAAAATAAACTAATAAAATAATAATAATAATAATAATAATATAACAATACTAATAATAATAAAATAATAATAATAATAAAATATTAATAATAAAATAATAATAATAATAAAATAATAATAATAATAAAATAATAATAATAATAATAAAATAATAATAATAATAATAATAATTATTATTATTATAATAAAATAATAATTATAATTATAATAATTATAATAATAAATATAATAATAATAATAATAATAATAATAATAAAATAATAATAATAATAAGATTATAATAATAATAATAATAAGATTATAATAATAATAATAAAATAATAATAATAATATAATGTCTCAAAATTTTAAATGATTAGAATAAAATATAATATCTCAAAATTTTAACCCCCAAATCTATAGGATTTAGATCCGAAAAAGGATTAAAAACTTCTTTACCCACACTTAATTCTCTCTCTTCCCACAATATCCGCCCCAACCCTTCCATTGCCTAGCCTAGCCCACCCCTCTCCCCTCCCACTCCGACTAATGGCCACTAGATTATTTCCTCACCCTCCTCGTCTTACCCATCAAATTCCTCGGACCCGAGAGGAGGACTGGGTCAAAGTTTCTTATAAAATCAGAAATGAACTAGATCTGACGACCCCCTTGAATGATCAGACAACCATAAACTTTGTTCCATGTTTTTATTATTATTATTATTTTATTATTATTATTATTATTATTATTTTATTATTATTATTATATTTATTATTATAATAATATTTATTATAATAATTATTATAATTATTATTTTATTATAATTATTATAATTATTATTTTATTATTATTATTATTATTTTTTTATTATTATTATTATTATTTTATTATTAATATTTTTTTTTATTATTATTATTATTATTTTATTATTATTATTACTTTATTATTATTATTATTATTATTTTATTGAGTTTTTTTTTTTAAGGATTTAAAATTGTCCAGTCAGCTGCCACGTATGCGTTGACTTGGTCAACGGTTGCTTAGTTGGACGGTTTCGTTAAATACTTAACTGACGTTAGGAACATTGATTAATTTGCTTAATAAAATTATAGTACGAATCATACATTTGCCGTTTCAATAATACGAGTGTCAAATTGAGGTTGAAACGATAGTACGAGGGACAAAAAAGCAGTTTACTCGGTATTTTACTATAGTACACAATTGTACGAACAAACAACATTTCGTAAATAATTGACAAATCAACTGTTACGCTCAGTGAAACGACCACTTCGTTGTTTCTAGTTCTAGCTATCTGTTGACAGGGTAAGAGCTGGTTGAAAAGCAGCCATGAGTTGTGGAAACTAAAAAGGTTACTACTTTTACATTAACTTTAATTCTAGACTTATTCTTTTAACATAAAGTTGAGTGCATTTAACTTGGGGTTATGCCTTTCTTTTGAATTATTTATTAAAATATAAATTCAGGGTTGATTTTGTGGTTGATCTAACTTGACAAAGTAATGCCTCGAGATGACATTAAGAAGTGGGATTTAGCTGTGAGAAACCCTAAATGTCAACAAAGACTTGTTGATACCAAGTAGGACCTCATCTTTGACACTAGAAAACAAAATGTAGACTTTTTGCTATTCTTTTCATTGACAAAAATTAAGATATTCATATCGATCGAACCATCTAATTGATAATAGCTCGATTAAATTTTAATAAGACTAAATTTGAATATTTATTTTGAAACAACGTAAAGTATTAGTATTAGTTAATAACTCATGCATGTTCTTGCTCCCTTTTCCCAAAAATCAATTTGATTAATTAAGTTTCAAAAATCAGCAAAAAAGCATGGTAGCATTTTTCTAGTTCTTCAATTACAAGACATAATCTCTATTGGCATATAAAGTGTTTGAAAGAAATTGAGCGGCTAGGAACAACACAAAAATGCACAAGAACGCACAGACGCCTGATGTGAGTCCTGATATGATAGCACCAGTACTAACACGAGTGATAAAAGCAGCGAAATAAATAGATTTTAAAACAAAGTAAAACACAAATATAACACTTATCTACAGCAATTTGTTGTAGACAATAAAACTTTTCTTATTAAAAAGAATTTCGAATCGGTTACACAAAAGAACACTAAGAGAGGACAAAAATAACGAAAACTCTCTCTCTCACACAAACAGACTCTTGAAGGCTATTATGCTTCAGCACTTTGAGTCTCTAAAAACCGTGTATCATGACTGAGGTATGCGTTATATTTATAGCCAAATAGTCCTTGTTTGTAGAGATTGATTTGCTTGAGGATCTTCTCTAAATAGGCTCCTATCTTCCTTAATCAACCCAAGCAATCATTTCCTTATCATGACTCTTTCCTTGTGTGAAAGATCCTACAAAATAATCAAAATATACTAAACATATCCAATATTTAGTTAGTAGGTTAGTCCAATAAAAATACAATATAAACAATATAAATACTATTTACCTAAATTAACTTAAAATAAAGGTAGTAACAAATCTTAAGTTAGTCAACCTTTGACTTGTCAAGTGTGTGTGACATCACACGCTTCCCGTGTTTCCTTTTTCAAGTCTAAGGATATCACGAAGGTAAGATTATCTATCCATCTGGGTTCGGCTCTTTCCTGAATCCACTCAAAATAAAAGCTCCTGTAACACCAGTTTGCCCCGTTACCATGATTTGGATATATTAAAATATCATGGATTAAAGAAAGACATTAGGACCCCCCGGGCACCATTTCTCCTCCAGAAAGTCATATGAACATTAGAGGAAATTAAAGAAAGAAAGAAAGGACAACTAATTGTGTCTGTCTTGTTGTGATAATTGAAATGTCAAAACAAGCAATAATTAACAAATAATTGTTCGTTAGACTTGAATATATTAGTATAAAGTAAATGCGCGCGCGTTTACTAAGCCGATAAAGCAGCTTATAAAGAAGCACTAATCATGGAAATTTTCAACGTAATCTGAGACCGAGTATGACAGCAGTCTTCTTCGTTGGTTCCCACCACCACAATTTCTCTGTATGTGATTGTTAAGCACAATGGGAAACAATTACAGAAGCTTTTGTAGATATGCATAACAATTTGTCACCATACCATGCAGTGGCGGAGCCAGAAATTTAGTGAAGGGGGTAAGAAATTTTGGAGTGAACGAAAAAAAAATTTGGTGTATTTTTTCATATCGAATACAATTTTAGACAGAGTGAATTATCTGCTTTAATGGTGCCAATAATACATTCATTGGTGTCTTATACAATTCAACACACATATAACATAATTGCACATATAAAAAAGTTCAACATGTATATTTATTTAACATCTACAAATCACATCTATTAAAAGAAAATTATAAATATAAAACATTTTTTTTTTCAAAATATACTTCCTCTATCCCACTAAAAGTTAAATTCTTTATCAAATGTCTCATTAAAAATTACACTTTCCAACCAATTTTCTCTCTCATACCTCACTTTTTATACTCACAACCCAATTACATTTAATCTTTGTGTTTAAAATAAAAATAAAATTGTCAGTGAGACGGAGAAAGTACACCTACATTTAATCTCTGTATTTAAAATAAAAATGTAATTTTAGTGAGATGGAGAAAGTATAGTCACAATACATATAATTATTATTTTTTTTAAAAAAAATTGTATTACATATAGTACCAAAAAAAAAAAAAAGGTCAAGGAGGGGCAGTCCCTCCTTGCCCCTACATGCCTCCGCCCATGATACCATGCATGTCATGAATTTTCTATGTATGGATCCCGAATTTGCAAATTAATTAATATATAATCTCAAAAACTGTAGCGTTTGCATTTTTTGTCTGAACAACTGATCCGGTTATCACATAGGGTGTCGACTAATATGATTTGAGAGTCGAGAAGGATCACAATCACAACAAAAAAATCTCGCTATCAAGTTTTAATGTTGCATAACATGCATGCTAAATGAAATCCCCTCCGAGAGAAAAGACCTTTTTTTTCTAACTGCGGAGAACAAACAATTATATACTCCCTATCCCCGAAAGTTGATCCCATTCGACTTTTAATGGTGAAAACAAGTGAACTTTGATAAGTATTAAAGTTAACCATCAAAGGTTAAATAAAGTTATCTTTCTCTGGAACCTAAGGAGTACTATCAAAGTTGATTTCAAAAGTTTGTAGTAACATATGCAAATATCACCTTGTTGGGTTTAATATCATCTTGTTGGGTTTAATGTCATCTAAATTGGGCACGCCTAAATTATGGGATTGAACATACAACGAAGGATAATTTCTGTGACAGCTAGCTGGCACGGTCGTGCTTAGTGTTTAGCACGCCCGTGCCAACTCAAGGAATCCAGAGCATGATGTTGAACATCGGACACGGCTGTGCGTGGACAAAGAACACGCCCGTGCAAAAGTTTCTGGAAAAAGGGTGCGGTCGCGCAGGAAAAAGGGTGCGGTCGCGCAGGACAAGGGGTGCGGTCGCGCCAAGTCTTTGGAATTATGGCACAGCCGTGCTGTCCAAAGGACACGCTCGTGCACGACGGTTTTTGGTCCTGCACTGGCCAGTATTCAGCCCAAGATTGTAAAACTCTGCAAGATTAGGAATATGGGCTGTATAAATGCTCCCCTCTCCCCTAACAATCAAAAGTAATTATAGTGTAATAGGCATATCAATAATTCTAGGGTTCAGAAGTTCAATTGCTCATCTGTTTATCTAGATTTAGGGTTTGCACAATCAAGAATTCGTGCACTAGATTAGAGACTGTATTATGTTGATTTTCAAGTGATAACAATATTCTCTCTCTCTACCCGTGTACGTAGCCAAGTTGGTGAAACACATATATCGCTGTGTTGTGTGATTGCTGTTTGATTGTTGTTTTCTGTTGACTCTGTTCTAACAAATTAAACTGGTATCATGATCTACCTTCAGAGACAGAAGCACCTGACCGTTCATCACCTATTCCTGAAGAACATGGGTTAGCTCAAGAGAGGTCTAGACGAGCTAATTTCGGGAAGCCTCATGTGAGGTATGATTTTGAAGACATGGTGTCTTATGCACTTCAGGTTGTTGAGGGAGTGGAGTTCCTACGGAGCCAATCACTTTCAAGAAAATAGTTACATGTTCGACGTCTGCCCAATAACATGCAGCTATGGGAGCCGAGAAGGAGTCACTTCACAATAATCATACATGAGAGTTAACCAATAGGCCCGAAGGCAGAATTTTTTTTACTTGTAAGTGGGTTTTCAAGAAAAAGAAAGACATATCACCATCAAAGGGGGTCAAGTATAAAGTTCGTGTGGTTTCTAGAGGTTTCATGCAGAGAGAGGGTATTGACTACAATGAGATTTTCGCACCTGTAGTTAGACACAATTCGATCAGGGTGCTATTAGCAATGGTGACACATCAGAATTTGGAACTCGAGCAACTAGATGTGAAAACAGCTTTTCTACATGAATAGTTGGAGGAGGAATTTATATGAAACAACCAGATGGGATTCAGATTCCTGGAAAAGAAGACTACGTGTGTAAGTTGAAGAAGTCCTTGTATGGACCGAAGCATTCGTCTAGGTAGTGGTATAAACGGTTTGACAACTATATGGCAGAGATTGGTTACACGAGGAGCCCGTATGATTGTTGTGTATATCTCAATAGGTCGGTAGATTGTTCGACTATCTATTTGGTTCTTTATGTTGACGATATGTTGATAGATGCTGTCAAGAAGTTTGATATTCAGAAGCTAAAAGGTCTACTATCTGCTGAATTTGAGATGAAGGATTTGGGTGCAGCAAAGAAAATTCTAGGTATGGAGATCTACAGGGATATAAGCCAAAGAAAACTGTTCTTATCCCATAAAGTTACATCAAGAAAGTTTTAGAAAGGTTAATTTGACTTGTCTACAATAAAGCCTATAGATTCTTCGGGACAACGAATACACATCTGTATGTTGCGTTTGCACCAAAATCATCAGAAGAGAAAGAGTATATGACTCGAGTACCTTATGTTAGTGCAGTTGGTAGAGTGATGTACGCTATGGTTTGCCCTATACCGGATCTTGCACATGCTGTTAGTGCGCTGTTAGTAGGTTTATGGGAAATTCTGTTAAGGAACATTGACAGACAGTGAAAAGGATCTTCAGGTACTTTAGGGGTACATCTGATGTTGGTATCATTTATGGAGGTGCTAAAAATGTGCAAATTATGGTTAATGTGATTCAAATTACTCTGGGAATGTTGATACGAGGAGATCTATGACTGGGTACATATTTACTCTTGGTGGGTCAATTGTCAGTTGGAAAACTACTCTGCAATCTACAGTGACTTTGTCGACTACAGAAGCAGAGAACATGGCATTGACAGAAGCTGCTAAGGAGGGAATATGGCTAAAGGGTTTGATCAGCAACCTTGGGCTACATCAGGATCAAGCTACAATATTTTGTGACAGTTTGAGTGCAATATGTTGGCCAAGGATCAAGTTCATCACGAAAGGACCAAGCATATAGATGTGAGGTATCATTTTCTGAGAAGTGAGAAACGGATCAAGGAGAAGAAGGTGGGTACTGCGGACAATCCTGTTGACATGTTCACGAAATCCGTTCCAACTAGCAAGTTTCAACATTGCTTGGACTTGATAAATGTTCGCAGTTGTTAGACAGCATCTGAGGCAGAGGATGAGTTCTGGTTATGTGATCTGGAGGTTAGATGTCAAGGTGCATATTTGTTGGGTTTAATGTCATCTAAGTTGTACACTCCTAAATTAGGGAATTGAACAAGCAACAAATGGTAATTTCTGTGACAGATAGTTGCACGACCGTGCTTAATGTTTAGCACGTCCGTGCCAACTCAAGGAATTCGGAGTATGATGGTGAACAACGGACACGGCCGTGAGAGGACAAAGAACACGCCCGTGCAAAATTTTCTGGAAAAAGGAATTCGGAGTATGATGGTGAACAATCAAAAGTAATTCTAATGTGATAAGCATATCAATAATTTTAGGGTTCAAAAGTTCAATTGCTCATCTGTTTATATAGATCTAGAGTTTGCACAGTCAGAAATTCTTGTGATCAAGAATTTGTGAACTAGATTAGAGATTGTATTATGTTAATTTTCAAGTGATAATAATATTATCTACCTCTGTCCGTGGACGTAATCAAATTGGTGAACTACATATATCGCTGTGTTGTCTGATTTTCTATTAACTCTCTTCTAACAAACCAGAAATTCGATATTTTCTCACCTTACCAACCCTTCATCTGAACAATTCAAACATCTTAATTCTTGTTTCCGCGTCTCTCTTTAGGGATGATGATATATGGCTGATGATAACTTCCATCCTTCTTTGCATAATCGCGTATGGTTAATTTGTCGTTAGTTTCCACCAAACCTCTCCGCATAGCAGACAAGTTGTAGATGAGAGAATCTTGGATATATCCCTATTCATTGCATTTTAATTTGGCTCATTTTTTTCTGGTTCATCCTTTATAATTTGTTTACTGTTGGAAATGGGTAACGAAAGTTATGTTTACCTAACTTTCTAATGGAAGTTCGTTAACTTCCAACGGAGTTCGTTATTTGTTAACGAAGTAAGTTACAAAATGTATTCTACATTTAGGGTAGATAATGAAACTCATTTATTGTCTCAAAACCATTTCCGGGTGAATGAAAAATTAATGACAAAAGATTTGTAACTTAACGATAGTTGTTTAAAGGGTTTTGATGTTGTTTGATGTGCTCGGCCGAGAAGAGTCCTTGACTCGGCCGAGCAGAGCACAGCAAGTTGGCCAAGTCTCTGGATTGCTTGCTCGGCCGAGGCATATGCCTTGCTCGGCCGAGCAGTGGATTAACACGGCCGTGCGAGTATCTTGACTCGGCCGTGCGGCTTGGTGCTCGGCCGAGCGAGTCCCTTAACTCAGCTGAGCACTCCCGAACAAATACCAATTCAAACAGAAAAGTTGTGTCTTTTCGTGGGAAAAGACACAAACCCCTTAACTCTCTTTATATACTTCCCCTCCAAATTTCAATTATTACACACAATAAATTGAGCCTTTCCTACCCTCTTTGAGATAGATTAACATTGCCTAATCATCTTCATATTGTTGCATATACTTCCTTCAAGTCCAAAGTTCCAAATAGCCAATTGTTCGCTAGAGTTATTTATTTGGAGTGCTCCTATAGATAACTAGAAGTCGTTTTATCTCACGAGGAGTTTGCCATTCAACCGTAAGCACCTGTGCGGGGCAAATACTTCTTACGGAAATTGTGTTAAACACAAGACTCGACTATTTGTGGTTTGTTTTTCAATTTCCGTTATATTTCCCGTTATCTTTCTCATCTCTCTTTGTTATTTCCTTAAGAAGCCTTGATAAAAATCCCAACAATCGTAAGAAGTATTTGACGTTTCTTAAGGCTTTCCTACAATGGCTAATGAGAAAGACACCTCCGAATCATCCGGACTTACTCCCCCTCAAGGCGAAGCAACGCTAAAGAATGTTGCACCCACTCCTTCACCGACTCACTCGATACAAGGTGAGAAACCTCCTTCACCTGGCTCAGGTACAACCTCAAGTGTCGCACCTCATAATGCTCCCCCTCCGTCTCATGCGTTCGTGCATGCGGAAAGACCGGGTATTCTTACCGGGATGGACTTTAAGAGGTGGCAACAGAAAATGTTGGTCTATTTGACAACATTAAAATTGGTGCGATTTCTTTGGGAATATCCACCATTGATATCCGAAGAGGATGAACCCCAAGCAAAGAATGACTTGGATACATGGAATCACAGCGATTTCTTGTGTCGCAATTATATTCTTAATGGCTTGGATAATGCACAATACTATGTGTGTTGTGGCATAAAGACCGCAAGAGAACTTTGGGAATTTCTCGAGATGCACTATTCTATGTGTATAGTGACAAAAAGACGGCAAGTGAACTTGGCGGAAACAAGTACCGGAAACAAGAGGAAGAACACCGGGAAAGTAAAGAGGGGAACTACAACCGCCAAGAAGTTCAAAGGTAGTTATTTTAATTGTGGCAAACCCGGGCATATGGCTAGGGAATGTCGACATCCTAAAATCAACAACCAAGATGAAAACCCTCTTCAAGCCAATGTGACTGAAGATCGATATGTTCCATTGGACTTTGATCAACTTAGCCTAGGGGTATAAGATTGAATTGACCAAATGTGATCATTGTATTATATTAGAAAAGGGTACCTTGATCTGAATGTAATCCGCCTAAGAGCGAAGAATAAAATATTAGTTTTTATTTCCTACTTGGTTTGTGTTATGACTTGTTCATTTAGGTCTTGTAAATTTAAATTCATTCCGTCGACTAGTGAATTTAAAATTACTACCTAAGATGAAGTTTGATTCGCAAACCAAATGTGATTTCTTTTGTGGAAATCAGTTCTTCATTACTTCTATTGATATTTGCACTCAATAATGCAAAGTACATCTTTTGAAATAGTAAAGATGAAACCTTAAGAGGTTTAAGTAATAAAGAATGAGTTAGTGATTCATCTTAATTGTCGAGAGTATGTAGTATTGTTTGAAAAATAATTATTGGGACGCTGACACTTATTTATCAAACGAATGCTACTTACACTCCCAAAGGAAGAATAGAACTTGTAAGGAGAGGTTGAACTCCTTAGTGATAAGTTCCGTCTTAATTGACAAAATGTGGGGATACCTAGTATAGGTAGAAATATCTAAACCTAAAGAGGTTAAGATAAGACCCAAAACCATGGATTACGTTTCCATTAGAGATGCAAACAATTGGTAATGCATATAGATTTGTGAAGAACAAATTTAAAATTCCCGATATGACAAAGGGAACGATTATTGAAGTGAAGTTGGTGTATTCTTCGAAACCAAGTTTCCTTACAAGGAAAAGGGTTAAAGAAACCTCACTTGAACATAGTTATGACTATGTCATCAGTTCATCTCAAGGAATTAAAATACCTTGACAAAGTAAAAAGGATGTCTCATCATATATTTGGAAATTATTAGAACTTCTTCCACAATGCTAACCATTGGGTTACAAATGGGTCCTTAGAAAGGAAATATTTAAATGATGAATTTGATAAAAACTCCTTACGAATTTGAAGTATTCATAAGCTGTTTTATAAATATCTAAAATGTGGGGGTATTCGGCTAAAAGTAGTAATACTTAAGCAAGACACGTTATATTCTTTAAGAATATACTCCCTCCGTCCCGGAACAATCTTCACACTTTCCCTTTTGGGCGTCCCAAAACTTACTTCACACATTTAAAATTTACCTAAAATGGAAAGGAATCTTTACTATTCCCTCCACTCATTCTCTCTCCTACATTATTTTAATACTCACAACACCATTATAATTTACTATTATCTCCACTCATTCTCTCTCCTATTTTATTTTCACACTCACAACACTTTCAATATAATTATACTCCCTCCTTAAAATCATTGCAAACAGTGTTTGTGAAGTAAGTTCCGGGACGGAGGGAGTACTTCCTTGAAATGATAGGAAATGTATAAATTTTAATAAGAAAATTTATAGAAACTGTAAGTGATTTTCTTAATAAGAAGAAGAAACAAGATACACTTGAAGGACAAATTCATCCTACTCTATTAGGAAGATGGTTGATCTTCCTTATGCGAACCGTTGGGTTGCAAAAAACTAGATGTGCCAAGGATGAAACCTTTAAATGTTAGACTCTTAAAATCAATAGGAAGAATTTTCAAGAGGTCTAGTCTAAAGAGTGAAAAGTATTTTTCTTGATAAAAGGATCTTGAAAGGTAGTCTCTACAGACAATAGAATCAAGGAATACAGTATTCTTTGAAAAATATCTTTCCTGTTAAGGACAGGAAAGAGGGTAATTCTCAAAAGAGAACATATGAATCTACAAACGGTCCATCTCAAGTAGAAGATGAAGGATCTAGACGTAGTAAAAGGGCAAGAGTGAAATAGTCTTTTGGTCCTGATTTTCTAAAACGAACCAGCAACTGTTATGGAAGTGTTATCTGGTCCGGATAGTTCGTTCTGGAAAGAGGCTATTAACAGTGAGATAAAATCCATAATGTTTAATAATACTTGGAAATTGGTAGATCTCCCTCCAAGTTGCAAACCATTAGGTTGCAAATGGATTCTTAAAAGAAAGTATAAAGCCGATGGATCTGTTGATAAGTATAAAGCCAGGCTAGTTGTCAAAAGGACATGATGATTCATGCAAGATTATCCCATTGACACAACAGAGCGTTTTATGTCGCACAACCGTGTTGGATCTACTTGTGTATTCATATGGACTAAAACAAGCAACTAAACAGTGGCATGAGAAGTTTGATAGAACTATGTTATCAAATGAATTCAAGATTAATGAATGTGACAAATGTGTCTACATTAAAGGAACATCTGAATCATTTGTTAATAGTCTGTCCTTACGTGGATAACATGCTAATAATGGTAGTCATGAATTGATCATGAATACCAAAGACATGTTAAAGAAGAACTTTGACATGAAAGATATGGGATTAGCCGATGTCATATTAGAAATAAAGATTTCTAGAACATCAGAAGGAATAGTCCTATCACAATCCCATTATCTTGAAAAAGTACTTCGAAAGTTCAAATAGATTCTTGAGAGGTGTACTCTAGTAAGGTAGAATCTTGAGAGGTAATCTCTGTAAAGTAGATTCCTGAAAGGTAGACTCTAAGGAGGTCAAACCACTTAGAGATACTGAATACTTGGGAAGTCGAAACGGTACAAAGATAATAACCACTTGAAGAAACTGACCGATAGAAGAATTTGATCACTCGAAGGGACTGATCATTCTAGATAGACTAAAAGTCTAATTGTAATTGTAATCAATCACCGAAATAGTATAGTCATAGTACTTGGTGTACTTAAAGATATACTTATGATTAAAGATTAAAATGCCTATGGTATTCAATAGTATGGAAAGAGTATACTGATTGAATATTCGACACTAAACACAAATTGAGAATACACTCACATTAGTTGGAATAAAAGTGTCATTATTTCCTTCCAAGATAATATGTATAACTCGATTCAATATGGAATCTGAGTTGATATCATTAGACAAAGCTAAAGTAAAAGCTGAATGGTCTTGGAAGATATTCCTTTGTGGAATAAGTCTATGTCTGCACGACCTAAGGCATTGTGACGACAATGAAAAATAGGAAAAGGTGTAGAACATCGTGGTAAGTCAAGACACAATGGTCTTAGACACAATACCATAAGATAATTGATCTCAAAATGTTACTGTCACAACTGGCCATGTGAAGTCAAAAGCGGATCCGTCTACCTAAGGGTAGTAGTAGAGATCAACTGTACAATTGCAGTAAGGGGAACGGGATTGAAACCCACACATTAAAAGAAATCCATAGCGGTAACTCAACCATGATGAGTGGAGATCCCACAAACTTGGTTCAAAGAGATAACTAAGTTATGGACATTCTAGTAGTGCACTTGAAAATACCAAATCTGATGTAGGAGGAACCGAGGAAGGAATCTGCACCAAGAAAGGATATTTGACGAAGTCAAATATATCAATTATTTTTGTATTTTAATTAATATCTTAGGACTTAATTTGTTTTAGTTTATATTTTAGTTCTTATTTTCGTCATTAATTTTAATAGGTTGATTAGAGATTATTTTAGAGTAGATTTTGAGGAGATTTACTAGTTTTTGAGTCCTATTTAGTTACCATATATGTTAGGAGTAATTCTAGAAGGTTTAGGATTGTTTTTCAAGTTTTATGGGCACTATAAAATAGGCCTAGTGATGTAATCCGAAAATTAGCTTTTGATTAATTGAATTTCGAAGAGTTTTTCTCTTTATTTTCTGGTGGATTCCAGATTACTGCTGGTGGATTCCAGTATTGTGTTTGAGGATTCTTCGCTTGAAGAATTCTTGTGATTAGTGCGCTAATCACGAAATCTATCGTGCTTCCGTGCTGCGTCACAAAGGATGCATTATCCAAATAATGAGAATTATGACTTGTATTTATAGGCATAGCATTGTGGAGTCCTGTTGAATAAGAAAACATGTGAGATAAGATTATAATCCTATGATGATTATAACTATTCACAATCCTTATTTGAGTAGGATTAGGAAACATATTCTGCACGTGCGTCTTGTAGGAGATCTCGTTGTACATGGCATGATCGGCCCAAATTGTGCCGAGTAAGAGAGTTGTGAAGGAAATGGACCAATTTCCTTATTTTGTTGACAACCGAGGATGGGCTACGTATTTAAAGGAGGCCTTGCTCAGCATATACGATTATGCCTCGTCGGCATGCAGTTTTGTTGGGTCTTGGTCATTATTCGCTTTACTATGTATAGCTCGACATAATGGGAAATGACGAGTAGGCATAACGAGCAAAGGTAGGGAAAGCCCACTCCATTTGTCGTACTTGAAACTTACATGGATTATATTTTGGGCTCAATCTATTGGTCTTTTGATGCAGTTCAATAGGACGATAGTTCAGCACAGCAGGAAGCAATTCAAAGGTCACGACTCGTGACACTGATCAGCACGAGTGCAACAATGGGTACGACTCGTACCAACTACCACGAGTGGGTTAAGAAGGGAACGACTCGTGACCTTTAGCACCAGTCGTGCTTTCGACAGAAAGACGGAATCTGATTTTTATTTTGATGATATTATGGTTTATAGTCGGTCTGTGGAACAACACTTAGATCACTTGAGGCAAATTTTTGATGTGTTGAGGGAGAAAAAATTGTATGCTAATCGTAAGAAGTGTCATTTTCTAACTGAACAAGTAACTTTCTTGGGGTATGTTGTTACAAAGGAGGGTATTAAGATGGATGATTCGAAGGTGGAGGCAATTACTAGTTGGCCAACGCCAACGAATGTTCATGATATTCGGCGCTTCCATGGTTTGCTTCTTTCTATCGTCGCTTTATTCAGAACTTTAGTAGTATTATTTCTCCCATTACTGAATGTTTGAAGGGAGGCGGGGGTTTTTTGTGGATGAAAGAGGCCGATGGTGCTTTTCAGCTTTTGAAATATATGGTCACGACAGCTCCTGTTTTGGCTTTACCTGATTTTGATGGTGTTTTTGAGGTACATTGTGTTGGTGTTATGCCCTAGGCCTATGATTGATAGACTTATGTGTTGACATTATTTATTATTATATGAGATGTTTATTATTTGATTATTATATGTTTTGTATATTTGTTTATAATAATCACTGTCCCTAATTATTAAGAGAATAGATTAGTATAATTGTCAATGGATAATCATGTGATGATTATATGCATAAGAGATGCACATTGAAATTATGGGTACTTGTTAGAGAACAAGTGACTGGACATGACCCGCATGAGATTTATGTAATGGTCAAATGTCATACTTAAATCTCATACGGTTACTTCATTTATTTCCTAGACCTGAGACTATCATAACCTTACATATGATGAAAGCCATGTTTGATTTTAGTCAAACGATATCTTAACACGATATCTATAAAGGCTATCATTGGCATGATCGGATTCATGATGGGAAGGATGATAAGTCAAGAAGGAGTTTGTCCCTCGGAAGAGAGATGTTATGCTTGGGCCCTCGATGAGTGATAATGATGAAAGTGTATGGCCGTACCCCAATATGATTGGAATTATCATTATACTCAAGAATCGAGAAAGCATTGAACAATAACAAGTCGACAAGGACCATGACTTGTGTTCAATATAACATCGTGAGACAAAAGGGATAAATGGAAGTACACCGTTGGAAACGTGAACTCTTACGTTGCATCATTTGGGTAGACATAATGGCTTGCTAGAGTCCGCTTATGTCTTATGAGGTTCGATATGATCGATCTCATTGCCAACGTGATGTAATCCTATTGGGTCACACACAACTAGAATGAATTGGTTAAACCGGAGGAAGAATGATTGAGAGACACAGAAACTGGCTACTTATGTCACGCGACATATCAAGCCAATGGCTTGATATACCGCGCGACATAATAGGCCAATACGCGGTATTGACAGCCTGTCTCTCCTAATACGATTAGAAGAGGTATTTGCACTATTTTAGTATAAATACAAGGGCTCTGTCAGACCTAATAGCCTAGCCGAAATTTTAAAGCAAAATTCACAATCAAATTCTCTCAATATTCTTCAAGGTTTAGATCTAGCAATCAACAAGAAATTGTTCTTGGATTCATTCAAAGGTGTGGATACCAAAAGAGGGTCTTCGCTCGTTCATCGATCAAGACCTAGAGTTCAAGCAAGTTGAAGAACGAAGTTTGTGATTCAATATCACATAATCAAATCGTTCGATAGCTCAAGACCGGAAAGCGTTTCAAGGTTGGTTTAATTCTATTTCATTGATATTCAAATTAATTGTATAGAACGGATCCTAGGGCTTCTTGGGTTTTATGTTTTTAATGCTTAATTCCGCCGCATGGACCCGTAAAACCCAACAAAGGGTATCGAGCCCCGTTCGTATGATTAAGTTTGAATTAACATGCTAGGTTTAAGATATAAATTGTTTATATGCTTATTGCATGTTTTCAGTATGTGATAGAATTTTAATTGTTTATGTGAAACAATGTGAAAATCGTTTTCAATTTATGCCGAATTAAATCTCGTAAAAAGGCCGTTTTATGTGATTTAATTGGGTAATCTGTATTGGTTCGAACGGAAATCCTGTAACACATTTGCCTATGTCGTGCGACATATCGAGCCATGTGGAATTCGGAGTTAGCGGCATGTTAGGTCGCGCGACATATTAAGCCTATGGGCGATGTTGTCACGCGACATAACAAGCCAAAACTGGCGAATCTGTTTGTTCAAATTTTACGCTATTCTATGATTGTGTTTACAATCGATATGTTAATATGAAAAACTGGATGTTATAAAATTGAGTTTATAAGTCCGCGATAGATTGATTCATTGTTATACATGATTAATTGATTAAAATATGATTTTAATAATTATTGCAATGTGTATGAAAAACTGGATGTTATAAAATTGAGTTTATAAGTCCATGCTAGATTGATTCATTGTTTATGCATGCTTAATTAATTTAAATGTGTTTTATTAATTGTTGCGATGCATGAATTATTTATTCTTAATTGTTAAGAATTATTAAATTAGATGTTTAGTTGAAACATGATATTTAGTTTCCTAATATGTTTAGATTTAGACATTGTAAATTTTGGATCTTATGATTGTTTATGGAAACAAGTCATAAATACGCGAAATTTAAAAGGAAGCTGATTGTTTATAAAAGGTAAGTATTATGTTGCCTAATCGTAGTTGATTTCTAATTATGCATGTCTAGGAGAGTTCTGTCTAAGGAAGAGTTGGTACTTAAGAAGTCCTTGCGGCTCACCTATCTTCCTGGGAACTTACCTGGTGCATGATTTTGACTATCTTTCTGATGTGCTTATAATCTACCTTTAAAGAACCTTCATTTAACTTTTAAGTTCTTTATGCCAATTCATGATTAAAAACACTTGAGACCATTCGGATAGTTTTGGGTGGGCTTGCCATAGCAAGGTGCTTTGATTCTATTCGAATGCGAGCAAGATGAGGAAATGGTGGTTCCTATACGTTTTAAAGTGAATGAACTTAATTGGGTTATCAAAATGGTTTTGGACCCAAGGCATAAGATGAGATTAAAATATGCCTAGACATATGATGTCTTGAATTGATCTCATAAAAGATCTAAGAGTCATATATGTGATATGATTGATGTTTTCTACCTAATTAATTTAATTTTGAGCGGTTTGCCATAGCAAACTTGAAATTGAATTAAAGTTGGATCTTAGCCCATTAAATGTATATTATGCTTATTTGCATTTGAAGGTGTATAATTTAGTGGGAGCATTTATTTAAATGCACTATATTTCTCATATAATATGTTTACTTATATGTGTTCATATTTTATGTATATCTTTTTGTAGAATAAATGGCATCAAACAATAATCACTTTTCACTGCGATCTGTCCTTGAGAAGGAAAAGTTGGAAGAGAATGGTACAAACTATATGGATTGGATCCGTAGTTTGAGAATTGTTCTCAAACAAGAGGAGAAAGCATACGTTCTCACCGAACCTATTCCACTGAACCCTTTGCCAATGCTTTGCTAGGGCAATAAGGGAACAATATACGAAGCACAAGCGTGACTCTGAGATATTAGTTGCCTTATGCTCTCACGCCCAAATGTGCAAGAGTCTTGAGAAGAATCTTGAGCACTTGGGGACGATCGACTTAAACAATCGGGCGATGGAAATGTTCCAAATTCAAGCTAGGCAAGAAAGGTACAACACGCTTGCATCCTTGACCTCATGCAAGATGAGTGAAGGACAAGCTGTTGGTCCCCATGCTCTCAAGTTAAAGGGCCACATTGAGCATCTTGAAAGGCTCGGTTTTCCAATTAGCCAAGAGTTGGCTACCGACATAATACTGAATTCATTACCTAAAAGTTTTAGTCATTTCATAATGCACTATAACATGGGTGGAATGAATAGAAACCTTTCCGAGTTAGTTCAAATGTTGACTACTCAAGGAAACCAAGATTGTCGAGAAGAAGACCGATCAAGTGCTAATGGTTAACAAGGGGAAAGGGTTCAAGGGTAAAGGAAAAGCAAAGGTTGCTAATCCGAAGGCAAAGGTTGCCAAGCCCAAAGAGGCTTCCAAGCCTAAAGAGGCTAAGCCTAAGTCCCAAGAGGACGCAATCTGCTTCCATTGCAATGAGATTGGACATTGGAGGAGAAATTGCGCAAAATACAAGGAAGCACTGAAGAAGAGCAAAGGAGTTGCTTCAACTTCGTGTATCTTTGTTATAGATATATTCCTATCTACTTCTAGTTCTTGGGTATTGGATACCGGATGTGGAACTCACATTTGTTTAAATGTGCGGGTCTAAAGAACGAAGGATGCTTAAGGAAGGTGAAGTGGACTGCGCTAAAGTGGGGAATGGAGCAAGAGTTGCTGCATTAGCCGTAGGAACTTATGAAGTTACTTTACCTAGTGGACTAATACTTGTTTTGAACAATTGTTATTACGTTCCAGCCTTTAAGTAGGAATATTATTTCGATTTCATGTTTGGATAATGAAGGTTTTAATTTTCTTATATGTGATAAGAAATTTTCCATTTACAAGAGTGATATGCATTATTGTATCGTTGTTTCATTCAATGGCCTTTATATTCTTGATGTTGAAAATCGCGATAATGATGTCTATAACATTAACAAGAAATCTAAACCCAATGATGTAAACCACACTTACTTATGGCATTGTCGTCTTGGCCATATAAACGAGAAACGCATTTCTAAACTCCACAAAGATGGATTTTTGGACTCACATGATTATGAATCATATGAGACATGCGAATCTTGTTTACTTGGCAAGATGACCAAGGACCCATTTACCAAAACCGGTGAAAGGGCGGGCGACTTATTAGGACTCATACATACCGATGTATGTGGGCCTATGAGTAGCGATGCTAGGGGAGGATTTCGGTACTTCATAACATTCACTGATGATTATAGTAGATTTGGATATGTTTATCTAATGAAACATAAGAGTGAATCGTTTGAGATATTTCGAATATTTCAAAATGAGGTGCAAAATCAACTTGGCAAAACTATTAAGGTACTTCGATCCGATCGAGGTGGTGAATATTTAAGCCAAGAATTTGACAGTCATCTTAAGAGTTGTGGAATCGTTTCGAACTCTCTCCACCCGGAACACCACAATGGAATGGTGTGTACGAAAGGAGGAATAGAACTTTGTTGGACATGGTTCGTTCTATAATGAGTCAAGTTGAGCTTCCTTTATCCTTTTGGGGACATGCACTAGAAATTGCTGCTTTCACTATAAACAGAGTTCCTACCAAATCGGTTCAAAAGACCCCATATGAGATGTGGCATGAAAGAAAATCTAGTTTGTCTTTCATGAAGATTTGGGGTTGTGATGCATATGTCAAGAAGTTAACTTCGACAAGCTAGCACCTAAATCGATAAATGTGTTTTCGTGGGATATCCTAAGGAAACCAAAGGATACTATTTCTACAACCGAAACGAGAACAAAGTGTTTGTTGCTCGAAATGGTACTTTCTTAGAAAAGGAGTTTCTTCGCAAAGGAACCAGTGGGAGTAAAATAGATCTCGAAGAAGTTCGAGAACCCGAAAACAACATTGAACCAATGGTAGAAACGGAACCAAGTTCACAAACCGTTGTGGAACCGGTTCAAGATGCACAAGTTCCTCGCCGAAGTGGTAGATCACGATCCGAACCCGAGAGATATGGATTTCTCGTTACGGAAAGTGATGAAGTGGAGTTAATCGAAAATGATGAACCCACTTGCTATCAAGAAGCGATGTCCGCTCCGGATTCGGAAAAATGGCAAGAAGCCATGAAGTCCGAATTACAATCCATGGCTGATAATCAAGTTTGGAACTTGATTGATTCACCCGAAGGTGTAAAAACCATAGGGTGCAAATGGGTTTTCAAGAAGAAGACCGACATGGATGGGAAGGTGCACACCTATAAGGCTAGGCTAGTAGCTAAGGGATATAGGCAGATTCATGGCATAGACTATGATGAAACCTTTTCGCCTGTAGCTATGCTTAAGTCTATTAGAATTTTACTTGCCATAGCCGCATATTATGACTATGAGATATGGCAAATGGATGTCAAAACAGCTTTTCTTAATGGGAAGTTACTTGAGGATGTATACATGATACAACCTGAAGGTTTTGTCGACCCGTAAAATTCTAACAAGGTGTGTAAGTTGCGTAAATCCATTTATGGATTGAAGCAAGCTTCAAGGAGTTGGAATCTACGTTTTGATGAAGCAATCAAGGAATTTGGCTTTATCAAGAACGAAGATGAACCTTGTGTATACAAGAAAATTAGTGGGAGCGTAGCACTATTTTTAGTGTTGTATGTCGACGATATCTTACTCATTGGAAATGACATTCCTGCACTAGAGACTGTCAAGTCTTGGTTGGGAAAGTGTTTTTCAATGAAAGATATGGGCGAAGCCACATATATCCTTGGTATCAAGATCTATAGAGATAGATCCAAGAGGATGATTGGTTTAAGTCAAAGTACTTACATTGACAAAGTCCTTAGAAGATTCCAAATGGAAAATTCTAAAAGAGGGAATTTGCCAATGTTGCATGGTATATCTCTTAGCAAGAATCAATGTCCAAAGACTAATGATGAGCGAAAGAGAATGAATGGTATTCCATATGCTTCGGCAATTGGGTCTATCATGTATGCTATGTTATGTACTAGACCCGATATCTCGTGTGCTCTAAGCATGACGAGTAGGTACCAATACGATCCGGTGAACCACATTGGATAGCGATCAAGAATATCCTTAAGTACTTACGAAGAACTAAGGATGCATTCTTGGTCTTTGGAGGAATGGAAGAAGATCTTGTAGTCAAAGGCTACACGAGATGCTAGCTTCCAAACCGACAAAGATGATTTGAGATCGACCTGGATTTTTGTTTATGCTTAATGGAGGCACCGTGAGTTGGAAAAGTTCCAAGCAAAGTACCGTCGCCGATTCTACAACCGAAGCCGAGTACATAGCGGCATCCGATGCGGTAAGGAAGCAGCTTTGGATCAAGAAGTTCATTAGTGATTTGGAAGTCGTTCCAAGCATCGGAGATCCTATTGAACTTACGCGTGATAACAATGGTGCCATTGCACAAGCAAAGGAACCAAGATCACACCGAGAGATCCAAACACATACTTCGACGTTTCCACATTATCCGTGAGATATGTGAAAGGGAAGACGTTAAGATATGCAGAGTAGACAACGATGACAACGTGGCGGACCCACTAACTAAGGCTCTCTCGCAAGCTAAACATGATGGTCATGTTAGGTCCATGGGTATTCGATACATGGTAGATTGGGCCTAGTGCAAGTGGGAGACTGTTGGTGTTATGCCCTAGGCCTATGATTGATAGACTTATGTGTTGACATTATTTATTATTATATGAGATGTTTATTATTTGATTATTATATGTTTTGTATATTTGTTTATAATAATCACGGTCCCTAATTATTAAGAGAATAGATTAGTATAATTGTCAATGGATAATCATGTGATGATTATATGCATAAGAGATGCACATTGAAATTATGGGTACTTGTTAGAGAACAAGTATTTGGACATGACCCGCATGAGATTTATGTAATGGTCAAATGTCATACTTAAATCTCATACGGTTACTTCATTTATTTCCTAGACACGAGACTATCATAACCTTACATATGATGAAAGCCATGTTTGATTTTAGTCAAACGATATCTTAACACGATATCTATAAAGGCTATCATTGGCATGATCGGATTCATGATGGGAAGGATGATAAGTCAAGAAGGAGTTTGTCCCTCGGAAGAGAGATGTTATGCTTGGGCCCCTCGATGAGTGATAATGATGAAAGTGTATGGCCGTACCCCAATATGATTGGAATTATCATTATACTCAAGAATCGAGAAAGCATTGAACAATAACAAGTCGACAAGGACCATGACTTGTGTTCAATATAACATCGTGAGACAAAAGGGATAAATGGAAGTACACCGTTGGAAACGTGAACTCTTACGTTGCATCATTTGGGTAGACATAATGGCTTGCTAGAGTCCGCTTATGTCTTATGAGGTTCGATATGATCGATCTCATTGCCAACGTGATGTAATCCTATTGGGTCACACACAACTAGAATGAATTGGTTAAACCGGAGGAAGAATGATTGAGAGACACGGCGGCTACTTATGTCACGCGACATATCAAGCCAATGGCTTGATATACCGCGCGACATAATAGGCCAATACGCTGTATTAATGACTGTCTCTCCTAATACGATTAGAAGAGGTATTTGCACTATTTTAGTATAAATACAAGGGCTCTGTCGAGACCTAATAGCCTAGCTAGAAATTTTAAAGCAAAATTCACAATCAAATTCTCTCAATATTCTTCAAGGTTTAGATCTAGCAATCAACAAGAAATTGTTCTTGGATTCATTCAAAGGTGTGGATACCAAAAGAGGGTCTTCGCTCGTTCATCGATCAAGACCTAGAGTTCAAGCAAGTTGAAGAACGAAGTTTGTGATTCAATATCACATAATCAAATCGTTCGATAGCTCAAGACCGGAAAGCGTTTCAAGGTTGGTTTAATTCTATTTCATTGATATTCAAATTAATTGTATAGAACGGATCCTAGGGCTTCTTGGGTTTTATGTTTTTAATGCTTAATTCCGCTGCGCATGGACCCGTAAAACCCAACACATTGCGATGCTTCTAATGTGGGTATTGGGGGAGTTCTCAGTCAGAGTCAGAGACCAATAGATTTCTTTAGTGAAAAGTTGAATGATGCACGAAGGAAGTACTCAACCTATGATAAGGAGTTTTATGCTATTGTTCGTAACTTGGAACATTATCTCCCGTCTAAGGAATTTGTGTTGTTTTCTGATCATGAGGCACTTAAGTATATTCAGGGACAGCATAAACTCAATCTATGTCATGTCAAATGGGTGGAGTTTATTCAGATTTTCACGTTTGTTATCAAGCACAAAGCGGGAGTTCAAAATCGGGTTGCTGATGCACTGAGCCGTCGACACCTGTTGCTGACTACTATGCGTTGTGAGGTAGTTGGGTTTGACACTTTTCGTGATTTGTATCGTGACGATTCGTATTTTCAGGATGTATGGGAAAAATGTTCCACGGGTAGCTTCCAGCAGTTTGTTATCCATGATCGGTATTTGTTTAAGGGGAACAAACTTTGCATCCCCTTCAGTTCGTTGCGTGACTTCATCATATCTGAGAGCCACGAGGGGGGACTCGCTGGGCACTTCGGCAAAGATAAAAATTTGGCACTGATTGCATACCAGTTTTTTTTTGCCAAAGTTGGGGCATGATGTTGCTAGATTTGTGGAGAGATGCCGTGTTTGTCATGTTGGCAAAACTCGCAAAACTAATGCTGGTCTTTACACTCCTTTACCGGTTCCTGCAGCACCTTGGGAAGATATCAGCTTGGATTTTGTAATGGGATTGCCTAGAACGCAGCGACAAAAGGATTCCATTATGGTTGTTGTTGATCATTTCTCTAAGATGGCCCACTTTGTTCCATGCAGCAAAACGTTTGATGCAACGCGGGTGGCAGATTTGTACTTTAAGGAGATTTTAAAACTTCATGGTATTCCTAAATCTCTCACTTCTGATCGAGATGTCAAGTTTATCAGTCATTTTTTGGCGAACGTTGTGGCGGAAGTTAGGTTCTCGATTGAAGTTCAGTAGTTCTTATCACCCACAGACCGATGGGCAAACTGAAATTGTAAATCGCAGCTTGGGAAACTTGTTACGAAGCTTGGTTGGTGACAGTCCACGCCAATGGGATTTAACACTAGCACAGGCTGAGTTTGCTTACAATCATTCGCAAAACTGGACCACTGGTAAAAGCCCATTCCAGATTGTTTATGGGCGTAATCCTATCATCCCCCTAGACCTTGTGCCCATTACTGTTTCCAGTCAATACAGTTATGATGCAGAAGAACGCGCCAAGCAGATTAAGGAACTCCATGAACAGGTTCGCCTACGTATCGTTCAGCAAAACAGTAAGTACAAGCAGCGAGTTGACAAGCATCGCAAGAGAGTTGTGTTCCAGGTAGGTGACTTGGTATGGGTTTACTTACGTAAAGAGAGATTTCCAACTGGACGTTTTGGCAAATTACAACTGAGAGCCGATGGACCATTTCGAGTGGTGGAGCGGATTAATGAAAATGCTTACAAGATTGACTTGCCAGGTGGTTACAACGTCTCTGCAACATTCAACGTGTCTGATTTATCCGCCTACCATGGTGACAGTGATGATGATGTCGACTCGAGGTCGAGTCCTTTTCAAGAAGGGGAGGATGATGCAGTTCAACAGGACGATAGTTTAGCACAGCAGGAAGCAGTTCACAGGTCACGACTCGTGATCTCCAGCACGACTCGTGACACTGATCAGCACGAGTGCAACAATGGGTACGACTCGTACCACGAGTGGGTTAAGAAGGGAACGACTCGTGACCTTTAGCACGAGTCGTGCTTTCGACAGAAAGACGGAATCTGGTTTTTATTTTGCTGATGTTTGAACAATTAAGTTAGGGTATTTTGGTCTTTTACTTTTAAAGTCGTTTTAGGGTTTGTGTGAGAATATTTATACTTATTTTAGGGTTTTGAAAACTTAGACTTTGATTATTTATGAATTATTAAGAAAAGCTTGAAGCTTTCTTTTATTTGTTCGATCTTTAATCTCTAGCCGCAAGGCATCAGTCAGCTTTGCTCGGCTTGATGCACGTTCATATCTCGTTTTATACCGTTCACTATTAATTACTAATATATACTCTTTAATATAATATATACTCCCTCCTCCGTCCTATTTAAAACTACATACTTTTCTTATAAAACTTCTCACTACAAATTACATATTTCATTAAATAGAAACATTTTACTACTTTTATATTAATGTAATCTACGTGTCATACCAACAACGTTATTCCTTAGAAACCACAAAAAGATTTCACTTCCGGCAAAATATAATTGTAACAAGATATGATTACCATGCTAGAAAAAAAAAAGTTAAAGTTATATTTAAATAAAATCTATTGTGGCATTATAAGCAGGGTGTCATTTGACCTCCTTTGTCTTTAGAAGTGAACATTTTGATCTTCTCTTTAATTAAAATGCATATATTATTGTGTAACATTACGTGTAAAAATAATTTTAACCCCATTGAACAATACCTTGGCGTTGTGGCAGCTATTTATTGACTGATAAGAAAATGGCCAAAATCAAACCGGCCCTAAATTGACTGTGTGTCTGCATACGTACATAAATTTCTTGGAAGTTTCAATGAAAAAAGCTTCAACTGTTAGAGCATTATGCAGGCAGCCATCAAGCTTTGCATGTACATATACAGTAGATACTTAGCTACTGTATACAAGTGTATACATGTGGTTATACACTTATATACAGTAGATATTTAGCTATTGTATACATATACAGTAGACTGTATATGTATACAGTAGCTAAGTATTATTGTAAACAAGTGTATACCAGTGGTTCTCACGGTTCTCATTTTGTTATGATTCTCGGACACGGACTTTTACTAGTATATATATAAATAAAGGTGTCTCAATTGGTTAACTTGAATGTTTACTAGTATATACTCCCTCCGTCCCATTACAAACCACAAACTTTCCTTTTTGGTCGTCCCATTACAAATCACAAACTTCCTAAAATGGAAAGGAATCTTTACTATTCCCTCCACTCATTCTCTCTCCTACATTATTTTAATACTCACAACACCATTATAATTCACTATTCTCTCCACTATAATTCACTTTTCCTTAATTCCCGTATCTACAGTAAATTTCCTACTACTAATGGGACGGAGGGAGTATATAAATAAAGGTGTCTCAATTGGTTACGTACCTTGAATGTTAAAAGTATGCAAAACAAATTTTATGTGACATCGGCATATAATCAACTTTTTGAATATAAATAATTAGCATTTAGTAAATAATTGGACCAGTTAAATGGTGATTAGTACGGCAGAATTATGTCATCGAGGAGAAAAAAATACTCTGTAATATTTAGAATGAAATTCGTTGATTCTGTTGTTAAATTTAAAGCGTGTGACATATGTCCTTTTGGCTTAGAAATATTCTTCAAGTATTTGGACCTGCGCGTAAAATGAAAGTTGAGTTGGTCCATTGGTAACATGACCGTGTACATATGTACGAGAAGATTTCATTCGGAGATAGTGATTAAGTTTTCATTTTTCCGGTGTCACTATTGTAATAGATTAATTATCAATTAATCAATATAAGGGTTGCACGTTAAAGAGCTAGCAACAAGCAAACAAAGGGAGTGTTGGCTTCGTAAAGGCCAAAGGCTCAACCAGGTTTGTAGGAAGCTATGGGCAGAGACAGCTCCAACTTTCTTCGCTAGGCTATGCTTAATTTGTCAAGTTGAAGGGGTAAATGTAGGGATTTTTATCAAGGCTTCTCAAGGAAATAACAAAGAAAGATGAGAAAGATAATGAGAAATATAACGGAAATTGAAAAATAAATCACAAATAGTCGAGTCTTGTGTTTAACACAATTTTCGTAAGAAGTATTTGCCCCGCACAGGTGCTTACGGTTGAATGGCAAACTCCTCGTGAGATAAAACGACTTCTAGTTATCTATAGGAGCACTCCAAATAAATAACTCTAGCGAACAATTGGCTATTTGGAACTTTGGACTTGAAGGAAGTATATGCAACAATATGAAGATGATTAGGCAATGTTAATCTATCTCAAAGAGGGTAGGAAAGGCTCAATTTACTGTGTGTAACAATTGAAATTCGGAGGGAAAGTATATAAAGAGAGTTAAGGGGTTTGTGTCTTTTCCCACGAAAAGACACAACTTTTCTGTTTGAATTGGTGACTGTTCAGGAGCTGCTCGGCCGAGTCAAGGGACTCGCTCGGCCGAGCACCAAGCTGCACGGCCGAGTCAAGATACTCGCACGGCCGTGTTAATCACACTGCTCGGCCGAGCAAGGCATATGCCTCGGCCGAGCAAGCTTGTCCAGAGACTTGGCCAACTTGCTGTGCTCTGCTAGGCCGAGTCAAGGACTCTGCTCGGCCGAGCACATCAAACAACATCAAAACCCTTTAAACAACTATCGTTAAGTTACAAATCTTTTGTCATTAATTTCTCATTCACCCGGAAATGATTTTGAGACAATAAATGAGTTTCATTATCTACCCTAAATGTAGAATACATTTTGTAACTTACTTCGTTAACAAATAACGAACTCCGTTGGAAGTTAACGAACTTCCGTTAGAAAGTTAGGTAAACATAACTTTTGTTACCCATTTCCAACAATCTCCCACATGAATGACAATTAATGCATGAATGCAAATTTCGTCCAAAAGTTCCGGCGAACTATTATTACATCGAGATAGATAGCTTGTGGCCTTGAATCTTCCCTAGTGAAATATTATCGGATATACTAGCCATTTGGTAGCGAGTCGCTTTGAACCAGTGACTGTATAATGTATACCAAGACAACAATACTCACATAATAATAGCTCTAACAGTTATTGTTCTCACGTTTTGTCCATTTCAGCCTTGGACCATATCCCATTTATAAGTGTTTACTTATTAAGAAGCGGCCAAACTTCAACACTTATATAGGTGATCTCCTATCAAGAGTAACCTGTAATACTCCACCTTTTGAAGGTATAGGAATCATTAAAAGCTCTATGCTTATCCTTACCACACGTCAACAGGGTTTCAATTTTAGCACTTGGGCAGCTTCTGAGAAGGGATTTTGACGCAGGACGGAAGCACGATAGATTTCGTGATTAGCGCACTAATCACAAGAATTCTTCAAGCGAAGAATCCTCAAACACAATACTGGAATCCACCAGCAGTAATCTGGAATCCACCAGAAAATAAAGAGAAAAACTCTTCGAAATTCAATTAATCAAAAGCTAATTTTCGGATTACATCACTAGGCCTATTTTATAGTGCCCATAAAACTTGAAAAACAATCCTAAACCTTCTAGAATTACTCCTAACATATATGGTAACTAAATAGGACTCAAAAACTAGTAAATCTCCTCAAAATCTACTCTAAAATAATCTCTAATCAACCTATTAAAATTAATGACGAAAATAAGAACTAAAATATAAACTAAAACAAATTAAGTCCTAAGATATTAATTAAAATACAAAAATAATTGATATATTTGACTTCGTCAAATATCCTTTCTTGGTGCAGATTCCTTCCTCGGTTCCTCCTACATCAGTCACCCATTCTTCAAAATAACTCGACCCCGAGTTCACATCCGATGTTTGAACAGATCCATTCCATCGGAATAAATACGTTGAATAAATTCCCCCCTTTTGCAAGACTTGAGGTAAACCAATTTTGTCCGGATAAAAATTAAAACTATCAATCCCATCCATCCGTTGATCGTCCGTCCCATCTTCCTCATGACCAACCATAATAAAATCACCAACAAAAATATCGCCCCATAAAAAATTCGTTTTTGCAACAAACCAATTAATTCGGACTTCATCCTTCACCTTGGACTCAATAGGGGCATGAACAGGTATGAAAACATCTGCAGTAACAATAGGACTACATACCTTAACTACATCACACAAGGTGCCTTCACCCATAACATCTTCAGTCGCTTCAACAAAGCTGAAAACATCTGCTACTGCACCAACAACCTTCTTTTCAACAGCTTCATCATTGACATCAGCAATAATCTTGTCGTTAATAGGAACTACTTGGACAGTAATTTTGTCAGCAACAAGGCTGTTTTCGTCCTCAGGACGCTTCAATTCAGCCTCCCTTCGTGCCTCCAAACGCTGAATTCTCTCCGTATAAAGATCGATTTGGACACCACATCGTTCGGCTTCTGCCCAAACAGCATCCATTTCGCCGCGATACCTATCCACCCAAAATTGATGACTTGCCTGAAGTCGGCCGCTTTGAATCTCAGATTCAAAATAAAGCATCAAGTCATTCTTATCTTCGGCCTCCTTATCAAGTTTATAAAACTTTCTAGAAAAATTTCTTACTCGACAACGATCATGCTTCGTACGCATATCGTTCTTCTCAAGAAGTGATTTTTCTTCTCCACCATTTGTTGCTTGATCCCCATAACGAATCGGTGATGAAAAGACGGAGTTAAGCCTCGCTTCCGATACCAACCGACGCAAAGACGGAAGCACGATAGATTTCGTGATTAGCGCACTAATCACAAGAATTCTTCAAGAATCAACACAATCTTTGGAATCCACGGCGGTAATCGGAATCCACCAGAAAATAAAGAGAAAAACTCTTCGAAATTCAATTAATCAAAAGCTAATTTTCGGATTACATCACTAGGCCTATTTTATAGTGCCCATAAAACTTGAAAAACAATCCTAAACCTTCTAGAATTACTCCTAACATATATGGTAACTAAATAGGACTCAAAAACTAGTAAATCTCCTCAAAATCTACTCTAAAATAATCTCTAATCAACCTATTAAAATTAATGACGAAAATAAGAACTAAAATATAAACTAAAACAAATTAAGTCCTAAGATATTAATTAAAATACAAAAATAATTGATATATTTGACTTCGTCAAATATCCTTTCTTGGTGCAGATTCCTTCCTCGGTTCCTCCTACATCACTTTGACTACAAACTGTTGTCAATTGATTTATCTCTTTAAACACAAATACTTACTCTCACGCCGGAGGGCGTTCGCTGTTGAAGCCCCGACTTAATTTACGTATTTATTCTTATTTTTCAGGGTATTCAATTATATAAAATACAACGTGCCTATAAATTTGGATTAATTCGGAAGTTTTTTTGTATTATCAAATAGCTTAGTTAATTGTGGGTATTTTAGTTTCTCGCATGGCGAATGGTGGCTTGGATTGTTATGTAGATCCACACTTGACACATGTGATGCCTATGGGCAATTTGTAGTTTTTGCCTGCCATGATCATTCTTCTGTTTTAATGTCATTTATGTTTGTTTTTTGGTGCTAAAAATATAAAATAAAAAAATGAAATAGACATGTGACAACTATGATGCTATAAGTCTATAAAGAGAATAGTACAAATACTTTTATACTCCATTTATAATAAAAATCTATATTCATTTCTGGGATATCCAAATAAAATGTCTTCTTAATACACATTCTAATGTAGGCGCTCGGAAAATCAGTAGGCACCGCTTAGGCGATTAGGCGATAGGTTGTTATAAAACACTGTTATTAATATCAAATCCGTCAAAAAATACGTTTTTTGTTAGAAAATCGGGCACCCTACACGCCGACTTGTCGGGCTGGGCACCACCTACCGCCAAAATCAGCCTTGCTAATTTAATATTATTATAAAATAATTGATCCTAAAACGACATTATTTTTTATTAACAACGTAAGCGATCAAGACACCATGAATCAATGGCTCTGATACCGTCTTATAATTGGAGATGGGTCAAAAGTAAACAAAGGCTCAAGGGTGAACAGAGAATGAACGGGCCGGCTAAAACCAATTGATAATAAGGTGAGTAACCAATTTTCATATTCATATACTCCCTCCGTCCCACTTCAATGGATATAAAAAAAAAGGACACACCTATTAAGGAAATGTAAGAGAGAGAAAAAGTGGAGAGAGAATGTTGTGAGAGTAAAAGTAAAATAGAAGAGAGAATGAGTGGGAGGAATAGTTTGGAGAGAGAATGTTGTGAGTGAAAAAGTAAAATAGGAGAGAGAATGAGTGGGGTAAATAGTGAAGATTTCTTTCCATTTTGGGTAAGTATCAATTGATGTGGGACGGACCAAAAAGAAAATAAGTATCAATTGAAGTGAGACAGAAGAGGAAGTATGTCAATTCATTTTCGAGATCGATTGGTGCATCAATTCTTTAGAGATTTCACTATCCTTTCCCATTTTGCTACATCGAGTTAATATTATAAATTATGTCTTTCTCAACTTTGAGCCCTGTCTAAATTCCACCTAGACGCTCTAAACACTTAACCCGGCTCCAAATCATAGCGGCCGCTAGCAGTTTTTAGGACCTTTATTTTTTACTCTTTAGTCGCGAACATTTGTTACATTTCCATTTAGAATGGTCATACCTTATGGCAATAGAGCATGTATATTTGGTATTAAAATTGTTTAAATGTTAGTGGCTAAGTGATAAAGCGACCTTAATTTCGATGGACGCCAGAGTTCAAACCCTTTTCTCAACCTTCTAACTTGGGATATCGTCAATTTTTTTTATTAAAATAATATTTAGTAATCATTTTAGATTGGTGATACTCAGATAATATTAACAAACATAGGAAAGAATACAATTGCAACTGGACTACATGAAAGTTAATTAGCATGAATTACAAAGAAGAAACAAAGGAAGGAATAGGTAAGAATATTTCATGATGTTCCGTAGCATTTTACAGAGTAGAATTTATCAAAGAGCAAACCACATCATCTTTGACCGGGTAAAAAGGTACGTGAAGATTATAGAATTACCCCTACTATCGGGACTATTCCCTCCATACCACTCGAAAAGACACAAAATAAAATTGGTCTTCTACAATAATCAAGAACAGTGTATAGTGAATTAAGTGTTGTGAGTATAAAAAGTGATGTACCGGAGAGAAAGTGCGGTATAAAATAGTTAATTAATAGTTATTGTGAGTATGATAAGTGAAACCCACGAATAAAGAAGTATTAAAAAGTTTCCATTATAAAAGTGTATCTTTTTAAATTTAAATGATACATCCAAAATGGAAATTTATAACTTTTCGGATTAGACGTAGGAAGGAAGTATATTGCAATTTGATTTTATAAAACCCATTATATGTCCAAGAACTACATCATACATACATCCGGATGATTTTGTTGTCATAAGCATATTGTTTAAAATATAATTAAATTGACTATCAAATAAAAAATACGACGGCACATTAATATATTTAATTAATTCACATACAAATGTAAACTATGCTTGCATTACTACAAATAAATTTAAAGCACGTGAGTCGAACTGTATAATAGTTTAATTACAGACCTTACTATTCTATATATAATGTACTTATTATTATATTACAAGAAAAATAGGTTTTATCGACGGAAAAATTCGTCGCTAAAAGCCAAAATCCGTCGCTAAAGAAATTTAGCGACGGAAATTTTCCGTCGTTATAATATGAGTTAATACTTTATGAGTGTGAAAAAGTAATTCATATTAATATAAAATGTTATTCATAACCCCCCCCCCCCCACCCCCACACACACACAGCCAAAGTAGCATGAACTTTTGGATAGGCCAATCCCAATACAACCCATCACCAAATGCATACATACATACATAGTATTATATTCATTAATTGATTGATATTTCTTTACAATAAATAATAAAGAAAAAGAAAATACAGAAAGCAAGAAGGAATTGAAGGGGCCGAGTGTGTCTGACTGACATGGAGGAAGATATATGATGAATAAAATGCGACATAGATTCGGGTGAATAAGAAAGACAAATGAGAAAACACCCTTTGTTCTCTATAGTCTTATACTATTCTCCCTTTTTCCACATTAATTAATTAATTAATTAATTATAATATTCCCATAAAGCTATTTTTACTTCATCTTTTTGAATTTTCAGTGCTAATCCCTTCTCTTTCCTTCTCTAGCCCTTATTCTAAACTCTCTCTCTCTCTCTCTCTCTCTCTCTCTCTCTCTCTCTCTCTCCCTTTCTATATATATATAAACATATTACATATAGATCATCAAATCAACTAGTAGGAGGAGTAGGTGATAGTAAAGAGAGAAACCAACAAACACAAGAAACACACACTGAGGAGGAAATTAAGATGGGAAGAGCTCCTTGTTGTGACAAAGCAAATGTGAAGAGAGGCCCCTGGTCACCTGAAGAAGATGCTAAGCTCAAATCTTACATCGACAAAAATGGCACCGGTGGTAACTGGATCGCCTTACCCCAGAAAATAGGTAATTAATTAATTAATTTCTGCTTAATTAGTTCCTTATCATTTTATGCATTAATTAATTCCCAATTGGAAATCAAACAATTTGAATGCAACTGTTGTTATGCATATTGATTGATCAATCATGTGATATGTTGGAATATTTCAGGGCTTAAGAGGTGCGGAAAGAGTTGCCGCCTTAGATGGTTGAATTATCTCCGCCCTAATATCAAGCATGGTTCTTTTTCTGAGGAAGAAGACAATGTTATCTGTACACTCTACATGAATATTGGGAGTAGGTATGTTAAGCTAGCTGGTTATATTAGTATTTTTTAATCCCTGTGTCGGAAGAGAAAATCCTAAATCGAATAAGACGTCGTAGGGAGTATTTCATCATCTTCTAATCTCCTTAGCTACATATTTAGTTGATGTACTGGAAAACACAAGTTAATTTCAAGATTTGTTCGTCTTTCTCTTTGTAATTAGTTTGTTTTTATTTTCATTTCTGATGATTTCTTATTTCCTAATTATTAAAGGTGGTCAATAATCGCTGCACAATTGCCTGGAAGAACGGATAATGATATCAAGAACTACTGGAACACAAGGCTAAAGAAGAAGCTACTAGGGAAACAGCGCAAAGAACAACAAGCTGCACGTCGGGCAAACCATGCTATGATCAAGCAAGAGATGAAGAGAGAAAATATAGAGAATAGTTTCAATATGATGATGGCTCCTCCTGCAGCAGCCATGAACCTTTACTCTTCTTCTTATTACTGGCCAGACCTACCTTCAAACGTGGGCCCGATGTCCGTCGTTAATCCAGGCCAAGAACCTCACATCAAAGATCAAGAATCCCTCAAAAACTTGCTTGTCAAACTTGGAGGTAAATTTTCCAATGATGATCAAGAACAACAAAATAACCTTAACCCAACAAATTTCCAGTACTACCCTTTTGATATTCCCTCTAGCCAAGCCCAACCGTTTGATCAAAACTCCAATATCAATTCTCCTCATGATTTGCCAAACACTAATGGGGGTGATTTTATTAATTTTCAAGAATTTAACAACTGGACAATTGATCAGCTTAATGAACTTCTCTATAGTGGTACTACTCATATAGATCAATATGAAGGAATTGGGAGTTTCTCTGGGGTGGAAATGGTAAATGGTAGCAGTGGTACAACAACTTCTACAGAAAGTACAAGCTGGGCTAGTACTGATCATCATCATATGAGCTCTTTCATATCTCCTCCACCTCCGATGATCGGAAACTATGAAAACAGCCGGCAAGGATTTCTACAGGATAGCAGCTCATTAATTGAGGATCCGAGGTACATTGGATTTCAATAACAGTACGGTAGGGTACAACATTATTGGTGTAAATTGGGTACACACTGATTAAATTTCACTGTCGGCAATTCATGTGTAGGAGGAGTATTTTTATTTTATTTTATTTTAATTTTAATTTGAGGAGTATTTAATTTGTTGAACTCAGGGATATTTTGTTTTGTTTTGTTATTGCACTATCACTTTCATTCTGGTATCCACTGATATTCCTCAATACTTGCTATATCTGTGAATAACACGTTGTTTTCATGTATACTAGGTTTCTTTAATCATCCATTAATTTTCCTTATTTTTTTTTTTTTTTGTAATATACTAGGGCTTTCACTGATTATCTATGCGCATATAATATATATATATATATATATATATATATATATATATATATATATATATATATATATATATATATATATATATATATAAAACTAGAAATAAATTCAAATAAATTTTGTCTGAAACTTTGGAGAAGCAATCAATTCAATCATTCTGAACTTATAACTACCTTAAAATCAATTGGTACTAAGAGGAGTGGCCCAGGATCTTTATATATTATATGCAAAGTTTGTCAATTCTCAATTTGGGATAATATCTCTAACAATAACTACTCTATATGATATTAATAGATAAATTAATAATTTGGTCCATTACAATTAAAAAAAAAAAAAAAAAAAAAAAACCAAAATGATCAAATGTTTTGGAACGAGATTTCACCTCAATTCAATCCTTATAAAAAATTTGAAGAAAAAATTCACCATGTATTTTCAGAATCTCCTTGTTTGATGATGTCATGAATGATCAAAACATTATTGAATTTGAAAGCATCATATTAATATAGCATGTCAAATAGATTTCTATTCAATTTATGTGCTCGAGATATATGATATCGAGAATGTTACAAGTCACCTACTGAAATTAGCCGACCTGTCTTTTCCATGTCCAAACATTTATGAGAGAACGCGTTGAGACATCATTTATTTGATCGTGGATTTGGCGTTTCAAATTTAAAAGGAGATGGATGAATTTATGGTAATTAAAATTTTATAATATGAATGTTTTAGGGGGAATAATAGATGGAATTGTAAGTATCGTAAAGAGTTGAGAGAAGGATCCACGAGAAGGGAGGAGGTAAAGGTGGAAAGGTGTTTTGAAGTTTTGGAGGCAAGTTGCTGGGCAGTATGTTAAGTAGGGCATCCATAAATGGCTGCATTCCTTTATTTTTATCTTTATGGCACATAACTCTAAACAGGAACTGCAGTGGAAGTACATTAAGAGTTTGTACATCCAATGTATTTTTAATTAATTTAATTATAATATATTCCAACATATTTAATTTTTTCTTATTCAGAGAATTTCTGACATTTTACTTTTTGTAATGCCCTTTTATTATTATTAAGGTTATCCTATTTGTAGTGCCCATTTATATGTAAGTAAACATGCTGGTTCACGGTTCATGAATTGCCGGTTCATGAATCGCCGGTTCCGATTCGTCAAAAATTAAAATCGTTTATGAATCGTTAATTTACGGTTCTCAACGGTTCATGGTACGGTTCATCCGATTCATCTTTTTTAAAAATACAATATTTTGAGCAGCTTTTAGACATTTTTTTCAAAGTTGGTATTTTTTTCAATTTTTTGATACATTATAAATTATTTTACTTTACATAAGTATTAAGAAAATTTTAAATTTAATATTTTTATAGGAATTAATGGGTGGAATGAGACAATTTTTTTTTATTATTTTTTTTAAAAAGGGACGGTACCCTTATAATTTTATTAATATTAAGCAAATTTACATAGAAGGGGACAACCAACCTTACCCTTTTATAATTAAGGGGGGACATTTAGGAGTCTTACCTCAAAAATTAAATTACACAATTAAATTTAAAAAATATCTAAATTTCTAAACTATAAAATACGAAGATGCTAAAAAATTATTACCTAACAATTAAAAAATTCTAAAGTTCTAAATTATAAAATACAAAGGTACTAAAAAATTATCTAATTATTTTCTTCTCCTTCGAATTAAGATAATATGAACCGCGGGTATGAATCGCTAGTTTCGAAGCCTAAATCGCATATGAACCGTAAATCGTCAGTTCACTCGGTTTAACGGTTCATCCGATTCACGATTTTCAACGGTTCAAAATCGTCGATTCATCCGATTCAAATATGAACCATGAGCATGTTTATATGTACGTGATTATAATTGAGAGTAAAATAATGGGAGGAAAAAGAATTGAAGAGACACTGAAATTTAACCAAACTTTGAGAACTGACAATGAATTAAAAGCTGAACTCAGGGAGGCACTTGGGAGGAGCCAATGTTCACATCTGGATTAGTGGGAGATAGTGTTTTGAGTTGATTACTTAAAATATGTAATGTGAATCAGTTTACACCTTTTAGGTGCCCTCTATCTGATAGCCGAGTTATAGTTTATTCTATGAGAGTATAAATTAACTAACACTATCATATTTGACTAATTATCAACTAGTAAATGTATTTTTTATACATTGTTTGTTTGTATTATAGTAAAATCTTGCTTACCCCATTTCAGTATTTAGGAACATTCAAGGAAGGACAAAAAAAAGTACTATGAAGACCGTAAGTTAAGATGGGGACTTCTCCGGCTAAACTCTTTTCGGTGTGAGAGTAAGTATTTATTATAAAATAAGCTCAAAACTGAAATGAAGAGAGCTTGATAGTAGAAAAAATGGCTTACTTGACCTGAAAGGTGAAGGTTATATATATGCCCTTATAAAATGATAAGATGATAGGGTGATAGTATAAGCTGATGTGATCCTTCTGATTAGCTCCCACCAACTTTAGCCGACTTTTTCTCGTTTTATGAAATTTTGGGACGCTAACAGTAAGAGCTGTCTCTTGTCTCATTTAATGCTAACCTTTATGTAAGAGATGTTCTCTCCTTTATTGAGCAACATTAATGAGGTTCTAGATACCTGTTATGCAGTATCCCCATCTCGCCAATATTGATCATCTCGCCGAACTCTACTTGCACAATAATAGGACCTTAGGAGGAAGGGCGAGATCCCATCTCGACAGAGTCAATGATCTCTCTTATTCTCCCCCTCTGATCAATTTGTTTTGTATACTTTGCCATTAGCGCCGAGATCATCATCTCGCAAGAGTCTGTGATCTCGCTCATCTTTCACTTACGCTTGTCCACGTGGCCTTTCAAGTCGCAATGCTCAATCATTTTGATTTGACTAACAAGAGTGACTTTTCCACCTATGCCCTTACTTTATTGTTAAGTCACACCCATGCTCTCTATAATTTGCTTGACACTTAGATTATATTTTATTTGTGCACATCACATGGGACGAGCTACTACTAGAAATCGGGTCTTTAGCAACAGAATTATCAGCAGCGAAATTATTTCGTCACTATATAGCGGCAGAATGGAAGCTATAGCGACAGAATAAATTAGGTACCGACTTTATCGGCGGAATGAAGCGGAATGAAAGCTATAGCGACGGAATAAATTAGGTATCGACTTTACAGGCGAAATTTCATGCCGCCGGTAATTCCGCCACTAAAAATGAATATTCGTCGAATATTCGTTTCAATACCGTCACTAATGTATGTTTGACTGGTCTTTCGACTTTACCGATGGAATTTTCCGTCGCTATTGCATTTATCAGCGGCAGAATTATTCCGTCGGCGATATTTATTACTACCGATGGATTTTCCCGTCGCTATTCCAAAGAGAGGAGACCGAGTGTTAGGGTTGGGGGATTGCGGGCTACAATGCCCATCGTCGTCGACCAGCCGTCGCTTGAATGCTTTCATGCCCGATCCTCAGTATGTTTCGAGGATCGACTCTCTGGTGGCAAGCTTGGCTGAGGAGAGACACTTGGCTGCGGAGGCTAGGGCAAAGGTTGCGGAGGCTTAGGCAGAGGCTGTGCAGTATCGGGAGGAGACAGAGCGTCGATTTGCGTTGATGATGGCCCAGCTGCAGAGTATGTAGCAACATGGCACGCACTCGAGTACCGGCTCCCCTTCTACTGACGGTATTGTCAGGAGTCTTTTCCAGTCTCCCCCGCCCCCCTCGAGGTGTTTTTGTGAACCCCCGATTTGGTATTGTACTTTGATTTGTGATGTCCCGATTTTGTACTATTTAAATTTGTAATAATATTTGGTATTTAATTTATTATAATAAAGTTTAGGTAATTTCTAAGGTTTTTAGATTTATATATAGTTTTAGTTGATATCAATTGTTATATCAGGTACAAAAACAGGTAAAAAATATTATAATTAACATTTTTGATTATTTTTTAATTGCATTATCAGCGGCGGAATATATTTCGCCGCTAAAACATGTTTTACTCCATCGAATGTGTATATGGAGTATGGACATTGGCGGACATACATAGGTGCAAGCAGGGCCGACTGCTGCACCTGCTTAACTTTTTTTTTTTTTTAACACTAAACAACGTCGTATCGTAAATAGTATAAATAAAACCTTCGGCCAATAGAATTAGAATAGCAAAAAGAGAAAATTAAAGGATTGTATCTGCGACTCAAGACAGAACAACGAACGACGGACGGACGGAGGGGCTCTACACCAAAGCGATCGACCGAAGCGATTTACTGATTCACACTCTTTGATTCTCCCCTATTCAAATATTTAGGTAATAACTTCATTTTTGTCGATTTTTTCAATCTGTTATGTTGATTTCTCAATTAGGGTTAGAATTTTATTTTGATTTTGATTTAAAATTTCGGATTTTCAACCTAATTGGTTCTTTAATCAGAGTTAGATTGTTGAAGTCGGTGTTATGTTTGTTTTGTTTGGTCCCATGTTGAAAAAATAGCAAAAAAAAAAAGAAAATCGGGGACAATCTTCAATCCTTTGCTTCAAAAAATCTTGACCCCCTTCCTTAATTTCCTGGTCTGCCACTGTATGTATATGATCAATATATATGTGTATATATATATCCAGTGAAATTCTCAAACTTTTAGATACTCAAGTACCATTGAATGGGAAATTACGTCGACTAAAAGAAAATAGCTGAATGATGATCTCCTTTGTTAGAAAACAACTTTAGAAAGCTTGGCAGGCAGAATATTGTTAATGCGAAAATCGGATACTTTTATTTGGTCCCATTAAAAGTAAAAATAAATAAAAAATGGCAGGCCTATCTTATTAAGTGACTATATTTAATGATTGCTGCATACAACAATGGAGTCTATACTCTATAGTCACCTGCAATATTCCAAGCTTAAAATCTGAATTTGGAGACATAAAAATATGAATTTTAATAAACAAATTTATTCTTTCAGAAAAAAGAGAGTTTTATTAATTAATAAATTACAAAATTTAAATAAGATGAGTTAATTAATGGTATTTAGATGCATGAAGGACTCATTCAGTGACTGACTTGATTGAATGAAAGGCATGCAAATGGTCCAAAAAAAGGGGTCATGTCTGAATTGGTCTGAAAAGAAAGCAACCAATTGTACTGTAAAGGAAGTGAAGAAAGATTGAGAGAAAGAGAGACCATGTCAAAATGCTCACATACACAAAATATTCTGTGAAGTCAAAAAGAAGATCATAGGCCTGGAAAGCTAAAGGAGCACATACACAATTCATGTTAAAGAAGATTTGGACCAAGTCATGCTAAGATATTTCTTTAGTAAGTCAATCAGTTTCATTTTGCTGGGTCTCTACTCTTTTTTTTTTTTTTATTATCCAGGTTCTCCAGTTTCGCCGAATCACTCCTGGACCACCAGGTACAAGTGCTAAAAAGGAGAGGGAAAAAAATTGAGCTAGTTCAACTTGGATCGGGGGCATATGCACAGTAGTAAAGTATGATACTCTAGTACTCTTTTGGACTATTTCATCTTTCTTCAAGGGTACGATTGTCTTTTGATACCCACACTTTCTCTAACACTAACACGAGTCATTTATTTTTTTTTAAATTAAATATGAGCTAATGATGCTTATCCTTTACATGTTGCTTCACCAAGTGATGTAGCACGGAATATTATATATTTTCATAGTTTTTATGATTTTATTAGTATTTTTGAAATTAAATTTATAGGACAATTATAAGAGATTTAAGAGTAGATTTATTAGTTTTAGACTCCTAATAGGTTACCTTATAGGTTAGACTTTATTTTAGGACTTTATTTCTTGTTTTTCAAGTTTTATAGGTGCTATAAAATAGTTCTAAAGTTGTAATCCAAAAAACACATTTCTTTTAAAATAAAATTAGATTGTGACGCAGCACGGAAGCCGGATAAATTTCGTGATTAGCGCACTAATCACAAGAACTCTTCAAGCGAAGAATCCTCAAACGCGAAGAACTGGAATCCACCAGAAAAGAGAAGAATTCTCTGAAATTTAATTAAATCCAAAAACTGCCGTAAAACAATTACCAACGTTTGCTTAAGTACCTCTAAAACCCTAAGCACCAGAAATTAAAACAATTACTAAAATACCCAAGTTTGCAACACAGCTACTCAGTAAATGGGAAATAAGAAAACGTAAATAAGGAATTGTAGACGACGCCAGGCGCCCGCATGGATATAGCCCAGGCGCTCGCCTGGGAGACAGAAACACGCATGCCACAAAATGGTCTTGAGGCGCACGCCTGGCAGTGAATCATGCGGCCGCCTCATACTCCGTAGCCATGCCCAAGTTAGAACCAATATGAGGCGCACGCCTGGTCTGTAGTGGTGCGCCCGCCTCACACTCAGCAACTCCATTCCCGTTGACGATCCTTGAGGCGCTCGCTTGGTTGATCATGGGGCGTCCGCCTCGTCTATCTGGGGCCTCATCATCATCATCTCCTCCTGCATCAGTCTCCTCCACCTCCAAAGAACTCGACCCCGAGTTCACATCGGGATAAAGAACTACATCCGCATGATACTCATAGATATCCGCAACGTTGAACGTGTTGGAGATGTTCAAATCATTAGGAAGAGCTACCACGTACGCATTGTCATTGATCTTCCGGGTCACCTTGAAAGGACCATACTTGCGGGGCTGCAACTTCTTGTACGTACCAACGGGAAAATGCTCCTTCCGCAAGAACACCATAACGTCATCCCCAACTGCGAAAACTTTCACCCGCTTCTTTTTGTCCGCAGCCGTCTAGTTCTTCAACCCCGTAGACTCGAGCTTAGCCTTGACCTCTTCCTTGACGGCTTGCACTTCCTTAGCCATATTCTCAGCAGCTTGACTCACCCCACGACCTCTAGTTAATGGCACCAAATCAACCACGTGTCTAGGGATAGATGTGTACACCAAAGAAAATGGTGACTTCCCTGTCGCCGAGTGTATAGCACTGTTGTAGGCAAACTCCACTTGTGGTAGTGCAAGATCCCACTGTTTTGGCTTGTCCCCACAAACACTCCTAATCATGTTCCCCAAGGTCCGATTAGTGACCTCCGTCTGTCCGTCCGTCTGTGGATGTCTTTGTAGAGCTCCGATTCGAAAGTGCCAAACATGCGCCACAAAGTAAGCGAAATGGCTCAAAACTTGGTGTCCCCTGTCCGAAGTAATGGACTTAGGAACCCCATGTAGTCTCACAATCTCCCTGAAAAATAGCTTCGCAATGTTGGAGGCATCCGCCGTCTTCTTGCAAGCAATAAAGTGGGACATCTTGGAGAACCGATCAACCACAACAAATACTGAATCCACACCCCGCTGTGTCCGAGGCAAGCCCAAGACAAAATCCATGGACAAGTCTAGCCAAATATCATCAGGAACAGGTAGAGGTAAATAAAGACCAGTATTTTGAGACTGACCTTTAGAAACCTGGCACACATAACACCTCCGAACAATAGAACTCGCGTCCTTCCTCAGATGAGGCCAGAAATAACGCTCTTCCAAACTCGCAATAGTCTTGTCTCGTCCCAGATGTCCACTAAGGCCTCCGCCATGCAAGTCACGAATCAGCTTCTCCGCGGGGAAAGAAATAGGAATGCACAATCGATCTCCCTTGAACGAGAAAACCATCTCGGACATGAAAATCTGTACTAGGGTGCTTGCCCACACACTTCGACCATATCTCCATAAAATCTGCATCCTTCTCGTACAAGTCTTTCAATAAGTCAAAGCCAACAATCTCCTGCAATAAGGTGATCAACAAAGAAGCTCTCCTGCTCAAAGCATCTGCGACCTTGTTCTGAACTCCCGACTTGTGTTGAATAATGAACGGGAACTTCTGCAAGTAACTAACCCAGCGTGCATGCATCTTGTTTATCACCTTCTGACTATGCAGGAACTTCAAGGCAAGATGATCGGAAAACAGAACAAACTCCCTCTGAACTAGATAATGCTCCCACTGTCGTAAAGCTCGATAGACTGCATAGAACTCCTGATCATACGTGCTCCACTTCTGACGAGCCTCACTCAACTTCTCACTGAAGAAAGCCACCGGACGCTTTTCTTGTGAGAGAATGAAACCCCAATTCCCACGCCACTAGCATCACACTCCACCCGAAAGATCTTGTCAAAATGCGGAAGGGCAAGAACCGGTGCGGTGCATAGCTTCTCCTTGATGAGGGCAAAACTACGATCTTGCTCCAAGCCCCACCGAAATTTCCCCTTCTTCGTACACTCGGTAATAGGTGCGGTAATAGTGCTTTGAAATCGCGCACAAACCTCTGTAAAAGTAGCCAAGCCATGAAAACCGCGCACCTCTCGCGGCGGGCGGGGAACCGGCCAATCCCTTATTGCCTTCACCTTCTCCTCATCAACATGAATCCCGTCCTCACCAACAACAAAACCCAGGAAAAGTAACTTGTTGGTGCAGAATATACACTTCTTTAGATTGATATACAGCGATTATCTTTCAACACCCGCAACACTTGGTTAAGGTGTTCCAAATGCGCAGTTCTATCTCTACTATAAATCAGGATATCATCAAAGTAAACTACTACAAAAGAGCCAATAAAAGGTCGGAATACCTGATTCATCAACCTCATGAATGTACTAGGGGCATTCGACAATCCGAATGGCATGACTAGCCACTCGTAAAGACCATCCTTGCTTTTAAAAGCAGTCTTCCACTCATCCCCGAATTACGATCAGGTATCGATGATACCCACTGCGCAAATCCAACTTTGTAAAGAATTTAGACCCGGATAATTCATCAAGCATGTCCTCAGGACGAGGAATAGAAACTTGTACTTGATGGTGATCTTGTTAATGGCCGGCTATCAACACACATACGCCACCGATTCCCTTTCTTCGGCACAAGAAGGACAGCACCGCACACGGGGCTCATACTCTCTATGATAAAACCCTTCTGCACCCATTCTTCGATCTGCTCCCTCAGTATCTCGTTCTCTTTAGGGCTCATGCGATAATGTGGGAGGTTTGGCAGACTAGCTCCCGGAATCAAATCAATCGTGATGCCGAATGTCCCTCATGGGAGGGAGCTCATTGGGCAACTCGTCACCAAGTAACTCCACGAAATCCCGATAAAAGCTGCAATATCCCGTGGCATCCCAATCTCCACACTAACGTAACCCAACGGCCCTTTAACCACTATCGGACAAAAGTACTCGGCCTCTGCGATAGCGGTGTTAGCTCCTTTTCATTCTGTAGGAGCATCACGACTGGCTTCTCTTTCTCCACCTGCTTCTCAAAACGTGATACAGGAGCTATAGCAATTTTATGATTATCCCAAGTAAACAACAATACATTATCCCTACCCCGATAAGTAATATCATGGTCAAACTGCCAAGGGCGACCAAGTAGTATATGACACACATCCATACTCAGAACATCACAAACGACCTCCTCCCTATAATGTGCGCGATGGAAATAGGGACCCTACAAGTTTGGGTTACTCGGAGTTCTGAACCTTTATTCACCCACCCCAAACTATAAGGACTATCATGAGGTTCAGTCGCTAAGCCTAGAAATTCAACCAACTTCTGCGACACAAGATTTTCAGTACACCCATTATCAATAATCATATTACATACCTTGTTCTTCACAGAACAGTGTGCACGCATCAGATTCTTCCGTTGACCCTCGTCCTTGGAAGAAAGTAACATTTGTTGGAGCACTGTAAGTACCCCAATCTGGATCACCCCCTTTCACACACACGGGAAACACCGCAGACTCATCAACACAGTCTCGACGACCCCTCTCACTCAAAACCCTCTCTAAACCCCCAACCAAACCAAGGGAGGAGCCTTCCTGGGATAAAAAGGGACAAAAGGACCTTTTTGGAATTTTCAGGAAATCAGAAAAGCAATTAAGGTCCGTACGGACCTCTTTGTTTCAATGATTACTAAATCCCCTTAAAGTCCACAATATTCCCTCAAATCCCGGAAGAAATGATTACCCAAATGCATGGTTGGTCCGTACGGACCTCTTTGCATCTTTGAGTTGAGTCGTCACGGACCTTCTTGCATGGGGGACATCATCATTCCAGAATATTCTCCATCATTGCAGATTCCCTCAAATCGAGGAAATCCAAAATTCTGGATAACCAAGAAGGTCCGTACGGACCTCTTTGCTCCGAAATTTTTACTATAAATAGAGGGCTCCCCCTCCTCATTTTGACACACCTCCCTCTTCTCTCTTCCTCCCTTAGCCTTCTGGCTCCCCTCTAAGTCCTCTCGAGGCACTCCCGGCCCCTTTCGGATCCTTCCGAGGCCTTCCGAGCTCCCTTGTGGTGCTCTGAAGCCTCCCGAGCGCTCCCGAGACGCTCCCGCGCTGCCCCGAGGCACTCTCGAGGTACTCCGAGGCCCCTCGTGGTACTCCGAGGCCTTGCTCGGTCTTTCCACGGTGTCCCGCTCTTTCCGAGTCAAACCGACGATCCCAAACCACGCCGAAACTCTGCCCGAGTGACTCTCGCCACCACAACGCACGCCGAACCTCTGCCCGAGTGATCCCGACGATCCCCACGCACGCCGAACCTCTCGCCCGAACGCAGCCTCGCAACCTCAACTCACGCCGAAACTACGTCCGCGGACAACCGGCATCCTCCCGAAGCAATCCCGATCCATCTTAGGAACGCTACTCCGAGCCTCAAACACCATTCCCCGGCGGAAGACGGACACGAACCAACATTGGTAAGGCTTCCTTCCTACACTATTTCAATACATTTCCATACATAGCATACAATGTAGGTATCCGATACAACATGCATTTTTAAAAGCACACACACACACACACAACATTTAAAGGATATTAGGGGTATCCGAAAGACTCGTTTTACGAGGCTACTCGGGTGAGCTCTAATATTCTAATATTCTCTTCCCGGGGAGTCATCTGACCTCCGAACTCAAAATCTCATCACACAAAAACAGTTTAAAATTATCTTTAAACTGATGCCCTTTTTCAATGTTTTGGGCTTAATAAAAACGGCGTGGCGACTCTACAAAAACAAAAACGGCGAGACACGTCGCTCCAACGCGAAAGATGCCAGATGCCGGGGCCGCGAGGCCTGCTCGGATCCGGGTAATTTCAGTTGGCGACTCTGCTGGGGACATTTTGTTTTAAAAAAAAAACTTTTAAACAAAACAAAAGATTTTTAAAACGATGATGAGGGTCAAACTTTCATTTTACCCCTTCCTTTAACTGTTGTGTGTGTGTGCACGTGCTTCGTTTTTATTTTACAAAAAAAAAATAAAAATACAAAAAAAAATGCATCAATATACATCTGTGCATACATTTAAAATTCTTCAAAAACTCCTGTTTTACTCAGAAAAAGAATTTTAGAGATCGTGACAGCTACGGCCTTCTTTGCCTCGGTTACACCGCACTCTACTGCTATTTCTTGCCTCGGTTACACCGCACGCTACGCGCCTTCTTGCCTCGGATCTGGCTGCACACTACAACCCTCAACCCGGAGTGGTCTCGGTTGCAGTCCGTTAGGTCTTCCTAGGCCTCTTGACGCGCACGGGATCATTCCAAACATCCCATCCTAGCCAAGCGTCAACCCCGCACGTTTGAGTCTTGAGTCACGCTTCTGTCCGGACTCGGTTGGTTTTACCCGGTCAGGTGTCATACTGACTGGATACATATACCATGCCGGCCATTTTTCGAGTCAAGGCTCGGAACTCAAGATCCCTTGCGCAAGCAAAGCGATGAAAGGTCATGCTAAAATCTTGACTCGATCTTGATTTCCGAAGCTACACCTGCACGATGTTCCGTCCAGGATATACATCCATGCTCACATGACACCATGTCATCACGCCTTGATACGTCGGCCCATGACAATATGACCCGGCCAACGCCTAACGTCGCAGATCCCTTGCGCAAGCAAGGTAAAGAGAGGTCATGCCGAACTCTTGACACGATCTTGACTTAGTGGCCGGCTCGGTTCACTATTCACATGGCTAACGCATCAAAACGAACATGACGAGGCTCGGTCCTTAGGTTCGATTTTTCTTTTAGGCCGGTGGAAACCGCTTGCACTATAGGACCTCGCCCGGGGCCGTCCCACCCCGGGATGTCGAAATACAGGTGCAAAACGAGGGGCTTATAGCCGCACGTATGGTCTCCATCGACCCAGGATCTAGCATAGTTGCGAAAAGAAGAGCAATCTTTTCCAACCTACCTAGGACTACGAGAAAACATGTTTTAAGTAAATTAAAACAACAAAAAAAAATCAAAAAATAAAAGAAACGGAAACCGCATGCCACGTGAGCTTTCCCCTTTTATCCCGTTAGGCCATTCCCGTGTCTAAACCTTGCCCGTCACCCTCCAAATAACCGAGAGTGGTTGAGAATCCACTGGAAGCCGCCTTTTCGCATCGAGGTCACAAGGTCCGATAGCCCTTCCAGCTCAACGGTCCGCACCGTCCGATACTCCCCATGACGGGATCAATGATAACAGTGAGGGAAACGGAACCCCGCCACTAAGGAACCTCCAGACAATGGAGGAGGTGCTGCGAGCCTTCGAAACCATCAAGAAGCGCCAAGAGGAACGGCAAGCTGGATCGTCGACACCTTGCGTCTTCGAGGAACAGTTGCAGCTTCCCAACCCGACGGAACCTTTGTTCTCATAGAGGACGAAGATATACCGGCTCCCCGATTTCTCAAAGCTATCAAGAGGTCCCGCCTCCGCCAAGCTACGAGATCCCAAAGCAACGCAGCGCCTCTCGCTCAAAGCTCCCCTTAGGCGCTGGGCCAAGCGGCCCGACATGCCCGCCTCTCAGTCAGGTTTCCGGCTCTGCGCATCAAGCTCCGCACCAACAAAGACACATACGTGCTCGCTCCGCGGATCCCAATGCATCTCGGTATCCCCAGATTCAATCCTTTGCCTCTATACGAGCCTCGCAACCACAATCAAAAGTCCCCATTCTTACTGTGGACGGCATCCCGAGCGGATATCCCGACATCTCCAGCTTGCCACTCTGCTAGTCCGCCAATTGGGGCTAACGAATTGTTTCCCAGCCTCCCAAACACAACCCTTAGCGGACCTAGCAATCACGCCCTCAACTTCAACACCCTGGGTATGGGTTGGTATACACTCAACTACCTCCCCAAGACTCCCGAATGGCGATCCCATCGCCCAATCCACCTCCATCTTCGGTTTCCGTCCCCGAAAATGGTAACCCTCCTCAACCTACCGATCCTCACATGGCTTGGTTGATCGAACAAATGAAAGACATGCAAGGCAAGCTAGCTAGTTCTCGGAAGGACTCCCTCCCGCCTACCGATCCGAACAAAGTGGTCCCTCTCCCTCCAAAGTTCAGGATGCCGGAAATGGAAAAGTTTGATGGAATGAATGCCCAAAACCCACATCGACACCTACGTCCCGGGTATGAGAGCCAAAGGGGCAACCCCTCAACGAGATGGCGATCATTTTCAGCATTCCCTCAAATCCACAAAGCACTAAGGTGGTTCCTCAACGTGAAGGCGTAAAACCGCTCCACGTGGGATCGATCAGGTGAAATCTTCCCCGGAGAAGTACCGCGCCAATCTTGAATGGGAAACAAACCGCCATGACCCGCAAGCCACCGAACAAAAGGATGACGAACCGGTGGGCGAGTTCTACAAAAGATGGAACTCGGGAAGCTAAGCGAGATAATGGATCCACTTTCCAAAGAAGAGCAGATGGACATCTTCCATTCCTCGCCTCAAGCCATCTTTGAGAACCTTGATCGCCCACCATTTCTATCCGGATCTCCGTGCCATGGTCAACGCCGGGACAAAGTTTGAAAAGACTCGAGTCTTCAAAAGGCAACAAAGAACCCCCGCCTCATCTTACCGCTATCGAACAAACCCGGCAACTTCAACTCCCGCCCGACCAAAGGAAAGGAAGCAAAATGAACAAGCACTACATTCGTAATCGGAGCTCAAGTAAACCGCGATCAAGCCCCCCAAAGAATAGCAACCCCCTCGCTTCCCACAGCCCAAAGATTTAGATAACCTCGGAAATGCCCTTGGGTCAAGTATTTGAAGCTTTGGTGAAGCGAAATCTTCTCAAACCACTCGAGAATTTCCAACCGAAGACTCCTCAAACCCAACATGGATATGAGCAAACACTGCGCCTTCCACAACTATCCGGCCACACCACCGACAATTGCTTCGTACTCAAGCAGGTGGTCCAGGGCTCATTGAGGAGTGGAAAATTGGAACGCCCTCGTGGTCCCAATACCATCGGAAATCCATTCCCCTGAATGACAGTGGTAAACTCAATAGCCTTTGACGAAACTCCAAGCGAGAGCGCACCCGCAATTTCCGAAACCGTCAAGCATGCCGTCCCGCTACGACCGGGAGCGTGAAACCGTAGTCAAGAGATCTCGTGACCGGGAATTCCGACAAGAACGCCCGAGGGCCACCGTCTCCCTACGATCTTTGCCCCACCCAAGGCATACAAATGGATGGATCGAACGTTCCTGTAAGAGACCGAGTCCAACGGTAGCACGGGAAGCGGTTTAGCCTTCACGCACGATGACTTGCCAATATGTGAGAATCGGCACAACGAAGCCCTCCTCATCCTCATAAAAATAGAGATGTTCTTCCTCCCGAACGTCTTGATTGATAACGGCTCCGCAGCCAACATCATCGCTTTAAGCACATTGAAACGACTCCGCATCGACCGTTCTGCGATAAGGCCTTCACCTCGGGTAATCCGAGCCTACGACTCCACCGCACGACCAATCGTAGGAGTCATCAATTTGAGGATCCACCCGACGTACAACCGGAGTCGGTAGAGTTCCAAGTCGTGGAAATCAAACCAACCTTCTCTCGCTTTGTTGGGACGGCCTTGGATACATCGATGAAAGCAAGATCATCTACTCTTCACCAATGCGTGAAATTCATCAATGCCAACGGAGCGATCGAAGTGATCCGCGGAAGCAGCAGTAATGGCAAGTGCTTGGCCGGCAAGCTATGACGGAAGAAGGTCCCGACATGACCGAATACTCTTCTCCAGATGATTCTCCTACCCCGTCCCGCTACGAAGTGGATCCTCACATCCACGCTCTAAGCCGCGACGAGCCGGAAATCGAAGAACTCATGGGTCGATGACAACTCGACATATGCGACCGTGAAGAATGCTTGAGAGAGGATCAAGAGATGGATGCCCTAATGGAGATTGATCGAGGAGTAGACCCTTACTTCGCCGAAAACCCTCTTGCAACCGGCTCATCACCGATCCCCCGGTACAAGACAACCCTCTAGCCGACACTCTCGGATCTTACGGGACACCATCACGCCTTAGTTCAATTCAACATTCCGGTGTCCGACCCGGACGAACAGTGGCGCAACCTCCTCCAAGGCTTAATCAGGGAAGGAGATATAGCATGCCCGCTCGAATCGACATTGTAAACGTCGTCCAAGCAAAGATCCTGGATAAAGAAGCGCATTCTATGAAAGTGATCAACATCGCAAGAATCCACTCCGACCGCCGAATGCTTCGCCTCCTAGAAGTAGCCCTCGCCGACTTCTATCATCAAAAACCCCCAAGGACTCGGTGGCAACACTAATGGAGGGACATCATCGGGAGCAGCCAAAAACCTCCGCGATCCGGTTTGAAATCGAACCGCATGCAAGCTACTTTCCGGACTCATGCCAAGGGAAGATTGGCCACCCGAACCAAAGACCACTCCCTCTAGAGCTACAGCCATCCGAGAGTAATGAAGCCTCGGTCCAATCCCTCGTCGCCTATAGTCTAGCTTCGAGTCTTGTTGTCTGTCTATTCACATCTTTTGAGTCTTTTGACGGCTTTACGCCCGACGATTGTGAATCTTTGATCAACAATGTACAGTCTTCACGCTTTCAATAAAAGGTCCGACCTTCCTAAAAAATCATTTCATTACATCTTTAACAAATGATGACATTAACTAATCAAAACAAGTTAATAACAATTCATCTATACAAAAGGCAAACACATTAATTAAATAAATGCATCAAGCAAACATTTAAGCATGTTGTCAAACGAGAGAAAACCGGGCCCAAGCCGCCGAGAAGGTTTTAATCACAACGATTTGCAAGATTGTCTGAAGAGCCAAAGAGACGCAAGTCCGACGCCATTTCCAAAGATAAACCAAGATTTTCCAATACCTCAAGAGCGGGAAACCACCTTCATGAACAAGGAAGACCCACACACGTAAGGGGTCAAAACCAAGAGCATCATGGCCCTAAAACGCCTCGCCTCTCACTTCGTCATCCTCGGGGACATGCTATACAAGAAACGCTACCATGGGCCACTCCTACGCCGCATCGCCCAAGAAGAAGCAAACAAGTTCATGAACGAAGTCCACAATGGGGCTTGCGGTCCCCACATGAACGCCAGAGCCCCGATGCAAATCATTCTCGGGATGGGCTACTACTGGATCTCCATGGAGGCGCATTGCATCCACTTTGTCCGAAGCCGCGACAAGTGCCAACGGTTCTCCAACCTCAATCATCTACCACCCCACGATCTCTACCGCATGACTACACCTCGCCCTTTCGCCACTGGGGAATTGACGTCATCGGGAAAATCGCTCCGCCAGCAAAGAACGGCCACGAGTTCATCTTAGTAGCCATCGACTACTTCACCAAATGGGTCGAAGCCAAGTCCTACAAGGTACTCACCTCCAAGAAGGTCGCGCATTTCCTCAAAGAAAACATCATCTGCCGATACGGCATCCCAAATGAGGTCATATCGTATAACGGCTCACACTTCGAAGGGGAATTCGACTGCATCGCCGGCTGAATTCAAGATCACACGTCACAAATCTTCTCCCTACCGGCCACAAACAAACGGCGCCGTGGAAGCAAAGAAACAAAACCCTCGAACGGATCATCCGAAAAATGACCACCCGAGGACGAGATTGGCCCGAGAAGCCGCACCTTGCACTTTGGGGCTACCGCACATCAGCCGAATGTACCACGGGAGAAACCCCATTTGCCCCGACGTACGGGATGGAAGCAGTCCTTCCCATCGAGCTAGAAATTCCCTCACTCCGAGTGCCGCTGGAAAATGACATCAACGAAGTCGAATGGCCCGAAGCCGACATGACGAATTGGCTCGCTAGACGAGCGACGACTAAAGGCCATGGAACACGTCCGAGCCTATCAAAGCGGGATGGCTAGAGCTTTCGACAAGAAAGTCAAATCCCGAGACATCGTGGAAGGTGACCTTGTACTCAAAGAAAAGCCTCCCACTCGAACCAACCCACTGGGAAAATGGGAACCCACATGGATCGGCCCTTTCGTGGTTCAAAAGATCTTCTCCTGAGGCGCCATGAAGATGACAGACCTAGACGGCAATCCCTTCATGAATCCAAATAACGGAAGCAAACTTCGCAGATACTTCGCCCGAAGAAGAACAACTGTGCATCTCTTGGCACTCCATGTAGTGTCGAACTACGCACTCGAGCCCTCTAGTCCGGGGGAACGTAGGCAACCTTAATTGGTCCGGTCTAAAAATACACAAAAAAGTCAAAAGTTTGAATGTCAATCAAGACCTCCATCAAGCTACGCACTTTTCAAGAACACGCCCCAACAGTCACCTTGACCAAGTCAAACGACGGCGGCAACATCAAAGGACATCCGAGGGTCACTCAGCATCAAACGACTGACTCATGCCTGCTTCCAAGCCAGGGGCTTGTCTTCGCCCTCACGCGCTTCAAAAAAAAAGAGCTCGAGCAAGGGCTCACAAAAAAAAAAAAGAGAGCTCGAGCAAGGGCTCACAAAAAAAAACAATAAATAAAAGAAGCTCAAGCAGAAGCTGCGAAAAGGAGGTCAAGAGCCCGACGCCAACAAGCGGCAAGGAAGCTACGAAAAAGACCGTCAGAACGACTTGTCAAGGGAGCATTCAACCTCTCAGCCAAGCACGAAGCCTCAGCAAAGGGGATTGCCGTCAGGGCCCAGACTGCTTCAGTCCGCAAATGCAACAGAAAAGTCCAAAGATGGACGCCGACAAAGTGCACAACAGAAGCAAAGGCAAACAAAAGATCTTGCGTCTCGACAAAGCTTTAAAAGTAAATCACAAATCACTAACGGTTACAACATTTCTTGATGAGTTCAAGCACGGTCTACTCTCAAGTTCACAACATGCTAAAAGACAGCTTAATACATTTAACTAATAATGTGTTTGCAATGCAATGAATGGATACCTAGGAGGTCATTCCGCGCCATCTGCGCTTGTCCCCTCGCCATTCTTTCCTTTCTTCCCTCGTCCCCGGCGAGTCTTCTTTCGCTTCACGTGAACCAACTCTGCGTCTCTCAGTCCGAGATCAGGGGTCCTCCCCGTAGAGTCAAACAATCCAGTAGCTCTCAGGGCTTCATTCGCCCGTGCTTCGGCTCGGATCTCCTCCCTGCGAGTCTGTAAAAGAGGACCTCTCCCTGTCAGTCGGTCAACCCTAGTCTCGTAGTCAAACAAAGCATCTCCCGTCACATCCAAAGGGTCGACTGGCTTCGGAACTCCTAAGGCAATAGCTACTACGGCAACCGGGTCCCAGAATCGCTACACGCCTGCTCTCCAAGACCACTTGGGACTGCCCAACACGCTGCTCATACCAGGCCAGATGCGAGTCGTCAACACAACGCTCCCCGACGTCTAAGGAATACCACAGGAGGGAAGGTGGAATACTTCCATACCCTCAGAAAATACAAGAAGGCACCTGAAGCCGCCATACAAAGAGGAACTACCTCCGCAGTAGCAAGGTCATCCCAGCCCAACAAAGGCTCCTGCTTCATCCCAAACTGCCGGGAAACAAGCGACGGAATATAGAAGGAGGACCAAGACAAACCTGGAACTCTGACAACGTAGGACCCTTCCTGCAAGACCCTCCTGGTCTCAATCCTCCAGTGCGGAACCCACCAGCGGATCTGATGCGTACCAAGCTGTGCCATCCATCTCTCCCAGGCGGACTGATCCATATCCAACACAAGAGGTCGCTGAGCAAATGACCACGGGCTAAACGACGTCGGAGCCTCGGGCATGGCCTGAAGTCTCTCTCGCAGCCACAAGGTGAGCAAAGCGGGGCTTCCCCCTCTCATAAAACGATCCCCAGTCGCCAGACGGTCGATACCATGAAGAGTCTCCCCCAGCACCAACGGGACAATATCCTCTCCAGCTCTGCAGTGCCCTACCACATCTAGCAAAGCCCCATCACAAATGCCAAGGGAGCTGACCATGAAGAGCGTCGCTATCGTGCACAAGGCGAATGCATCCCAAGAGACGTCACTCTCATCATCAACCATGAACCGCTCCGGCAGCTCAGAAATGTCGATATGACCCGAATCAAGGATCATGCCCTGCACTTCTTCCAACGAAGCACGAAGAAAGTCTGCAAGCTTCACGCTCACAGCAACACCACCAATCAAAGGAAGCGAGATGGCCTCCACCTCCGGTCCTCCAATCAAAGCCCGAAAATCCTCAAAAGTGGGCACCATTTCATTGTAGGAGAAACAGTACACGTGCCTCCTAACATCCCAGAACTTCGCGGCAGCCCGCAACAAATCCCAATCAGGAACCAACTCCTTAAAAGACCAAACCGAGCAAAGACGAAACCTTACCTCGAAAGCCCGTCTCTGATGCCTCATACGGCGCCGCATCCACGTTTTCAACTGCTCAAGGAAGTGTGCTTGCCTCTCCTGCGAAAGCCTCGGCAAAATTCTAGGGACGTACGAAGAATCCATGGCAAAAATGGAGGTTCCTAGAGAAAATGGGGAAGAAAGCTCGAAAATGGCTGCAAATGGGGAAATGAGGAAGAACCAGGCACTGGAAAGCATTTATGTCCTTCCCAAAAGCAAGGTTGGTCCGTACGGACCTCTTTGCATGCTAAGTATGTCCGTACGGACCTCCTTGCAAACAGAACCCATTTCCCCAAAGAAACAGTACAACAACCACCGTCCTCGCAAACCTTGCTCCAAACAGCCCAAACACTGGCCAAAGCCATTCCCGGCAAACAAACACTACCCACAAACACACTCTCAGCTCACGTGGCATGCACAAAATAAAAAATAATAATAGCAACCATTTCTAGGACAAATCCCGGGAATCACAAAAAATGACATTACATCTTAAAATAAAATACTGTTTGCCATGCAAATACATGTGTTTTATTACAGGTACCCATAAATGTCTGTTGCTAAACAAAAAAAAAAGGAGGGATATGAAAAGAGGGAAAGCAAATGAATACTAATCAGAATCCTCAGCATCATCATCCTCACCGAGGTCCTCCAAAGAAAAGTCGGGCATCCGGCGAAATAACTCGCCCGTCACATCCTCGTCGTCGGAATACCTAGCACCCGCCGGAGGCTCCCACGAAAAGTACTCAGAAGGATCAAATCCGGCGAAAGGATCAAAGAAAGAAGGCTCGAGGAACCCTCACCCGTGCGCCGTGCGGAGGCATGAACCGATAAAAGGGCCGCTCCCTCGAAGGCCCCTGCGGCCTCCCGAAGATGTCCCGGCATCCATGCTATGCCGCCCCCTCAAAGGTCCCTCCTGCTGCGGCTCCGGCTCGGCTCTAGGCGGAGGAACGTCTACAGAGTGCCTCGAAGGCATAGGCTCGTACGCCGGCACGCGTCGCGAAGACCGGCAAGATATCTTCGAGGCCATCTTCTTCGCAAACGACCTCATCGCCACGTAGCAGGCGAGTCGGCATATCATAGGCTCTCCCGGACCTGCACCAACAAGCAGCCAAGGAAACGCTCGGCAATACGGTTATACTCAACAACAAAAAGAGAAAAATACGAGAAAAGATGCCAAGATGGAAAAGAGTCGGCACACTCACCGATCTATCGGGTCTACTCTGTATGCAGCAGTGAGCCGCTCCGGGCAGTGCATGTACACCCTCCTCCTCGATCCGTCCCCGCGGACGTACGTGAAATCCGGTCCCGACATCGGAACCTCTGGGGAGCTGCGGGTGCCTCTCTCTCCGCGCCGATTACTGCGGCGTCCTCAGCTTCCTCCTCACGAAGGCCCCGTACTCCTCTCCATACAAAATGAACTCCTCGGCGCCGACACCGCCAAGGTACCTCTCAAAATCGAGCACGTCCATGTCTCGGGAATCAAGCATCCCAAAGGGAGGGTCCCGGAGCCACGGGAAGCACACCGGGCCATGCCGCCAGAAGACCCGCTCCCCTAAATACATAACATCGCAGTCAAGCCCCGCGGCATCTTCCGCTGTCGCCTCGGGAGCCCTCAAACTCATCCCCCTCATACCGAGCCCACGGGAACAAGACGAACCCCTTCGGGCTACCCCTCTCCAGACGCTCCTGCACATCCCCGTAGGCGATGGTGAGCTTCCCTCTGCTGGTCCTCCTCTTCCTCGCCGTACGAGCCCAGCCCGACGTGGCGGGTGCGCAGCAACGGCCCGGATCTCTATCCCACGGGAAACACTGGAAAACCTCATAGAACCACACCTGTGACAAAACAGAGAAGGCTCGGTGCAAAGACAATGGAGAAATAACATGTTGCTAAATCAAAAACGGCAATAAACTCATACCTCCAGAGCAAAGTCAAAGCAGGCAACGGCTGGCCACACCCCTGGCTAAACCGATCCAAGGAGAAGTAGAGCTCGGCCAAGCCTGCCTCGCCCCAAGCAATGTCGCAGACCCTATCCAGATCGATCAAGCTCTCCAACAGAGCAAAGGGAGGCTGCGGTCGCGTGGTTCGAGAACAAAGTCTCGGGCAGTGCATACCACAAAAAGGAGCGCGCCAACTGCTCCGCTGTCACCTGGCCGGTACCCCGGATGTAGGCCCCAATACTGGCCGTAATCTTCAGCTCCACGTCACTATACAGCATGCCCAGGCCCCTGCGAGGACGAGGCTCAAAGCCCAGCAGCTCAGCCAGCACCACATCAGAGATCATGTCTCTCCACCGTACCGGCCCTCCTTTGAAGGAAAGCCCGGTAATCGCAGCAAAGTCGGTCGGCGTCACCGTCACCTCTCCCCAGCTCAGATGAAAGGTGTGGGTGGTATCCCACCAGTACTCAGAAAGGCCAAGGAAGACGCTCTTGTTCTTCCTCGTGTCAGAAACCCGGCCCGGGTTCTCGCAAACACACCAGGCCGAAGCATAAACCAGCCTCAGGGACTCGGCCTACCGTCCACGAAATATCGGGCATTATTGCCAGCTCAACAACAGCCTCGAGCGATCCCCGAGTCTTCATCCTCTTGGCCTTCCCGGCCATAAGCCCCGCATCCTGCAGGTAAACACAGCAAAGGTACGTCAATCACAGTACTTAATATAAAGGCACATATAACCCGTCACAAAACACGGCACATATATTGCACATAATTTTCACATACATATAATTTTTCCATGTAACCCGTCACAAAACACGGCACATATGTCGCACATAATTTTCACATATATCATGCACATATTTTCCCCACAAAGTCCGTCACCCAAAAACATGGCACACACGGCACGACACATATGCATAACACATTTTTCAAAAAAAAAAAAAAAAATTCGTCCCTACACGGCACACACTTTCACATATAACCCGTCACAAAACACGGCACATGTCACATTTTTTCACAAAAATTATCACTACACGATAATTTTTCTCATAATGTACATACATAAATAGCATACGGTACAACACACCAAAGCATGCATTTCATTAGAGAAGCACTTTATTTTCACAAATAAAAGCTAATCTACACATTTCTGCACAAAATACACATACCCACAATTTTTACATGTCCATTTTCAACAATTCATCAAGAATTTCACAAAAAGGCATAAAATAATAACAAAAAAATTCAAAAATGCGAAAAACTAAAATCTAGTTCTAGCATTCAAAAATTCGAGCAGGGAATCAAAACGGAACGGATTTCTTACCTCCCCGACGTTCATAGAGCGACGATTGTGCACCTCCGGATTCGGATACAAAACATCCGGGTTCTTCGAAGATGGAACGAACGAAATCCAATTCCTTTGGAGCTCCATCCGTTGCTCGACCACCTCTTGACTGCGTTGACGACGACTCCTTCGAGATCCCTCCGCCATTGCAAGCAATTCAAGCTAAGAAAAATGGAAGATTTTGGACAAAAATGGAGTTTTCTCTCTTTCTCTCTCGCTGGTTCACGCACTGGAAATGGGAAATGAAGAGGTTGCCTCGGCATTTAAGCCTGGTCAAAACCTGGGAACTGTAAAAAACCAAAGTGGTCCGTACGGACCTCTTTGCAAGGGGTGGCCAAATTACTTTCCTGCCCTTATAATCTTTGCCCCTGGTCGTCACAAGGCCTTTTCCAAGAAATCCAGTGCAGAATGGTCCCTAACCCTTCAATTCAACCCCCGGCCGTCAGCGTAAGACCGGTCCTCGCCCACTTCAACGGCAATTCAATCACCGGCCGTCAGCGTAAGACCGGTCCTCGCCCACTTCAACGGCAATTCAACCACCGGCCATCAAACGTAAGACCGATCCTCGCCCACTTCAACGGCAATTCAATCACCGGCCATCAACGTAAGATCGGTCCTCGCCCACTTCAACGGCAATTCAACCACCGGCCGTCAGCGTAAGACCGGTCCTCGCCCACTCCAACGGCAATTCAACCACGGCCGTCGGCGTAAGACCGGTCTCGCCCACTTCAGCGGCAATTCAATCACCGGCGTCGGCGTAAGACCGGTCCTCGCCCACTTCAACGGCAATTCAACCACCGGCCGTCAGCGTAAGACCGGTCCTCGCCCACTCCAACGGCAATTCAACCACCGCCCGCTCAACGGCAATGCGAGAAGGAGCCAACACCTCCCAGCACGAATCCCAAGGCACGAGACGCCTCCCAAAATGCCCGACGGCAATTCAAGAAGGAGCCAACACCTCCCAGCACGAATCCCAAGGCACGAGACGCCTCCAAAACGCCCGACGGCAATGCAAGAAGGAGCCAACACCTCCCAGCACGAATATCAAGGCACAAGACGCCTCCAAACGCTCAACGACAACTCAACCACTTTGGCCCTCAAAAGAGGTCCGAAGTCATCTTCCCAACAGAAAAGGGCCCTACTGAGGTCACGCATCCCAAGGATCAAGCACCGGGCGGTCGGATGTAAGCCCGAACTTCGCCCGCCGGCGCAAGCGCACCGGCCATCAAAGTAAGCCCAAGCTCCTCCCCAACAAGTCGAAAGGGAAGTCATACAAGACTACATATCCCCAGCACCGGCCATCATCCTTGCCCACTCAACGGCAAAACAAGCACAAGAAGGAGGCAACACCTCCGAGCACAAGTCCCAAGGCACGAAGCGTCTCCAAAATGCCCAATGATGAAGCAATCACCGGCCATCATCCTTGCCCACTCAACGGCAAAACAAGCCTGAAGGAGGCAACACCTCCGAGCACAAGTCCCAAGGCACGAAGCGTCTCCAAAATGCCCAATGATGAAGCAATCACCGGCAGTCATCGTAAGTCCAACCTTCTACTCAACATGCAAAAACATAAAGGCATCTACGCCTCTCGAAGCACAAGGCAGCCACGCCTCCACAACTGCGGCTAGAAGACGATTCAAAGTCCTCGCGCATTACATCAACTGCGGCTAGAAGACGATTCAAAGTCCTCGCGCATTACATCAACTGCGGCTAGAAGACGATTCAAAGTCCTCGCGCATAAACCGCCGCCAGAAGACGATTCAAAGTCCTCCAGCGTGGCACCAACCGCCGCCAGAAGACGATTCAAAGTCCTCCAGCGTGGCACCAACTGCGGCTAGAAGACGATTCAAAGTCCTCGCGCATAAACCGCCGCCAGATGACGATTCAAAGTCCTCCAGCGTGGCACCAACCGCCGCCAGAAGACGATTCAAAGTCCTCCAGCGTGGCACCAATCGCCGCCAGAAGACGATTCAAAGTCCTCCAGCGTGGCACCAACCGCAATCAGAAGACGATTCAAGTCCTCACTCTATCTCCGGCCCGGAAGGCCTTAAACCACCCGATTAGGAAAATCGTAAAATTTCCATCCCAGGACGCCACCATGTCCTCACAATTGACCTCAGCGGTCACCACATCTTAGGACACCACCACGTCCTTACCACTGACCTCGGCGGTCACACAACACTTCAGGGCACCACCACGCCCACATGCACTCACAAATTCACGACCTCTGAACTACGACCAGGCTTGATTCCCGCCAGGGATACGTAGGAATCCTATCACAGGGTCCAGCCATCGACCTATACGGTCACCTAGGACACCACCACGTCCTTCCCCTCGACCTATACGGTCACCCAGGACACCACCACGTCCTCACCACTGACCTCGGCGGTCACACAACACTTCAGGGCACCACCACGCCCACATGCACTCACAAATTCACGACCTCTGAACTACGACCAGGCTTGATTCCCGCCAGGGATACGTAGGAATCCTATCACAGGGTCCAGCCATCGACCTATACGGTCACCTAGGACACCACCACGTCCTTCCCCTCGACCTATACGGTCACCCAGGACACCACCACGTCCTCACCACTGACCTCGGCGGTCACACGACACTTCAGGGCACCACCACGCCCGCATTCACAAAACACTCACCCCACACCCGAACTACGACCAGGCTTGATTCCCGCCAGGGATACGTAGGAATCCTATCACAGGGTCCAGCCTATTGACCTAAACGGTTACACAAAAGGACACCACCACGTCCTCACATTGACCCTCACGGTCACTTCCTCTCCCGACGCGATCCAGATTAGGACCCTTATCTTATCGGCGACCCCACTTCTTTCATAAGTGACGTCGTCGAGGGGCTTCTGTAAGTACCCCAATCTGGATCACCCCCTTTCACACACACGGGAAACACCGCAGACTCATCAACGCAGTCTCGGAGATCTCTGGCACTCAAAACCCTCTCAAAACCCTCACAAACCCCCAACCAAACCAAGGGAGGAGCCTTCCTGGGATAAAAAGGGACAAAAGGACCTTTTGGGAATTTTCAGGAAATCAGAAAAGCAATTAAGGTCCGTACGGACCTCTTTGTGTCAATGATTACTAAATTCCCTTAAAGTCCACAATATTCCCTCAAATCCCGGAAGAAATGATTACCCAAATGCATGGTTGGTCCGTACGGACCTCTTTGCATGCTGAGTTGGTCCGTACGGACCTTCTTGCATGGGGGACATCATCATTCCAGAATATTCACCATCATTGCAGATTCCCTCAAATCGAGGAAATCCAAAATTCTGGATAACCAAGAAGGTCCGTACGGACCTCTTTGCTCCGAAATTTTTACTATAAATAGAGGGCTCTCCCTCCTCATTTTCACACACCTCCCTCTTCTCTCTTCCTCCCTTAGCCTTCTGGCTCCCCTCTAAGTCCTCTCGAGGCACTCCCGGCCCCTTTCGGATCCTTCCGAGGCCTTCCGAGCTCCCTTGTGGTGCTCCGAAGCCTCCCCGAGCGCTCCCGAGACGCTCCCGCGCTGCCCCGAGGCACTCTCGAGGTACTCTGAGGCCCCTCGTGGTACTCCGAGGCCTTGCCTGGTCTTTCCACGGTGTCCGGCTCTTTCCGAGTCAAACCGACGATCCCAAACCACGCCGAAACTGCCCGAGTGACTCCTACCACCACAACGCACGCCGAACCTCTGCCCGAGTGATCCCGACGAGCCCCACGCACGCCGAACCTCTCCCCGAACGCAGCCTACAACCTCAACTCACGCCGAAACTCGTCGCGGACAACCGGTCCCTCCCGAAGCAATCCCGATCCATGGGAAATTACTCCGACCTCAAACACTATTCTCCAGCGGAAGGCAGACACGAACCAACATTGGTAAGGCTTCCTTCCTATACTATTTCAATACATTTCCATACATAGCATACAATGTAGACATCCGATACAGCATGCATTTTTAAAAGCACACACACACACACACACACAACATTTAAAGGATATTAGGGGTATCCGAAAGACTCGTTTTACGAGGCTACTCGGGTGAGCTCTAATATTCTAATATTCTCTTCCCGGGGAGTCATCTGACCTCCGAACTCAAAATCTCATCACACAAAAACAGTTTAAAATTATCTTTAAACTGATGCCCTTTTTCAATGTTTTGGGCTTAATAAAAACGGCGTGGCGACTCTACAAAAACAAAAAACGGCGAGACACGTCGCTCCAACGCGAAAGACGCCAGATGCCGGGGCTGCGAAGCCTTTCTCGGATCCGGGTAATTTCAAGTATGCCTAGCATGATGCAAACACACAGGTGATGAAAATATTCTCAGCTTATGGATGTGGCATAGGATGTGAGTCACAAATGGGGACATATTTAGATCACAAAAAGTCAATGGGCAATAATCCAATCTGCACAGCCTCTAGGATGCATCCACCAATTTTTTGTTGTGGATTTTTGCATTGTGAGTAACTTTCACTTTACTTGATCCCAAAGATTGCCCTTTTTCTCAATGATCTTATCAAGTTTGACTTCAAGTTTTCTTATGAAAATCACTTGATCACAATGGTCTGGCTTCATACTAAGGGTGAAGCAGCTGTTTCTCACATATATTTTTTTTTTCTTTCTCTTTTAGCACCCACTGTGAGATACCTAGGAAGGTTATATCAAGTCACCAAAAAAGGTGACATGAACAGGAAGTGCTCACAATTAAATGATCAAAAATAATATCAAAGATGAAGACTCACAAGTGACCACACCGAGAAATTTCGTGCTAATGCATGATATATTTTTTTTTGATTTTTTTTTTATATTTTTTTTTTTCAGTTAATCTAATATACAGATGTGTTAGAGGATGTGAGACACATTTGGTCTCACAACCTTAGATATCACACAAGCCAAGAGACTTTCTCAAGGAGGAAAATCTCTCCAAATCTAATGCATTTGTAAATATATCAGCCAATTGATTTTCAGTCCCAACAAATTCCAGACACATAGTTTTTTGTTCTACAAGATCTCTAATGAAGTGATGTCTAATATCAATGTGCTTTGTTCTAGAATGTTGGACAGGATTTTTAGATATGTCCAAGGCACTTTTGTTATCACAAAAAGCAGTCAAAACTTTGCTATTCAATCCATAATCTTTCAACATTTGATTCATCCAAAGCAATTGTGTGCAGCAACTCCCAAGGGCAACATATTCAGCCTCAACAGTGGATAAGGACACACAAATTTGCTTTCTACTATACCAAGACACAAGGTTATTTCCTAGGTAGAAACATCCACCTGTGGTACTCTTTCTATCATCACTATTTCCAGCCCAATCAGAATCAGTGTACCCAACCAAATTGGTGTTTGTTTCTTTAGAGTAATGCAGTCCTAGGTTCACAGTCCCACTTACATATCTAATGATTCTTTTCAAGGCTTTAAGATGGGACACCTTAGGGTTGGCTTGGTATCTTGCACAAAGACACACACTATACATAATGTCAGGTCTGCTTGCAGTGAGGTAAAGCAGACTTCCTATCATGCTTCTGTACAGTGTTTGATCAACACTCTCACCATCAGAATCATGACTTAGCTTTTGGGAAGATCCCATTGGTGTTCTTTGATGTGAAGAGTGTTCAAGTTCAAACTTTTTCACAAGATTCTTGGCATACTTAGACTGTGAGATGAACATGCCATCTTTGAATTGCTTAATCTGTAAGCCTAAGAAAAAATTCAACTCACCTACCATACTCATCTCAAATGTGGAAGTCATGCTATCCACAAATTCAGTTAGCATAGGGTCAGAATTTGACCCAAAGACAATATCATCTACATAGATTTGTGCCACAAGAATCTCCTTTTTATTTTTCCTTACAAACAGTGTTTTGTCAACCTCACCTCTCTTGAATCCTAGTTGAAGCAAATGGTCAGTCAACCTACCATACCAAGCTCTAGGGGCTTGTTTTAGCCCATACAGAGCTTTCTTCAGCTTATATACATGGTTAGGATACTTGGAGTCCACAAAGCCTTTAGATTGTTCAACATAGGCTTCCTCATTTAATATCCCATTCAGAAAAGCACTCTTAACATCCATTTGATGAAGAGTAATCTTGAGATAACAAGCAATGGCTAATAAAAGCCTAATGGACTCAATTCTTGCCATAGGAGCAAATGTCTCCTCAAAATCAATTCCCTCTATTTGAGTATAACCTTGAGCAACTAACCTAGCTTTATTTCTAGTGATCACACCTTGCTCATCAGTTTTGTTCTTGAAAATCCATTTGGTTCCTATGACATTACCATGTGAGGGTCTAGGAACATGAGTCCATACCTCATTCTTTTCAAATTGAATCAATTCATCTTGCATAGCAAGAATCCAGTCAGCATCTTTCAATGCTTCAGCAACATTCTTAGGTTCAATCTTTGAGACAAAACAACAAAAGCTTACCTGGGAGTATGCTGAGGAGCAACTCCAAAAATCAGCCATCTTTCTATAATCAACTTTGTCCTTTTGTCTAGTTCTCACTTGAGCATGCACATCTCCCACAACTTGTGAAGTGGGGTGGTTTTTCTGGATTTTTGAAGGAATATCCTTTGATCTATCCACACACCCATCCACATTACCTTCTGGAGCATCATCCTGATCAATCGGAAGGCTGTCCTCAGTTACAGAATTTTGAGTGGATGTGGGAGCAGATGTGGGTTCAGATGTGGAGGCAGATGTGTCCACATCCTTGGTTACATCCTTATCGGGTTACGCGGGTTTTTCGATGCGCGGCATTTGTTGGTTCTCCAGACTGTTTATGTATCTTTCAGTCTAGTAAGCAACCTGAAACATCATCCTCAGCAGTCTTGAGGTTAAGATCAAGTGAGTCATCAAAAATAACATTAGCAGATTCCATAATGGTCTTAGTTTTGAGATTAAAAACTCTGTAAGCTCTACTATTAGTGGAATAGCCCATGAAAATTGCTTTATCACTCTTTGAATCAAACTTGGACAGATATTCTCTATCATTGAGAATGTAGCAAACACATCCAAACACATGAAAATATTTCACAGTTGACTTCTTTCCAAGGAGGATTTGGTATGGAGTGACAGTGCTACCAATCCTTAAAAACACCCTATTGCCAATGTGACAAGCAGTGTTTAAAGCTTCTGCCCAAAACTTTTTGGATAGATTTTTAGAACTTAACATGACCCTAGCCATTTCTTGTAAAGTTCTATTCTTTCTTTCAGCAATTCCATTTTGTTGTGGGGTGATTGGTGCTGAAAACTCATGAGTGATTCCCTTAGAATTGCAAAAATTGGTGAACATTTGGTTCTCATATTCAGTGTCATGGTCAGACCTAATTCTCACAGTCTTAAGACCATAAAGGTTTCTCACTCTTTTGTACCAATTCTTGAATTCTCCAATTGTTTCTGACTTTCCCCTTAAGAACATTACCCAAGTGTACCTAGAATAATCATCAACACACACAAAGGCATACTTTTTCCTACCAAAACTTTCAACTTCAATAGGTCCCATTAAGTCAGTATGAATCATCTCCAAACACCTAGAAGTGGAGCATTGTTGAACCTTTTTATGTGATGCTTTTGTTTGCTTTCCCTTTTGACATGAACCACAGACATCAGGGTTCTTGAAGTTCAGTTTAGGGAGACCTTTTATAGCTTCAAACCTTTGAAGTTCTTCCAGAGTTCTACAGCTAGCATGCCCTTATTTTTGATGCCACAGATTGACATCATTAGTTTTTGAGCTTAGGCAAGAAAGATTGTCACCAAATTGATAACAATTGTCAGCAGATCTAGGGCCAGTAAACACACAGGTATTATCCTTATCAAACACTTCACACAAGTGCTTATCAAATTTCACATGAAGGTCATCATCACATAGTTGACTGATGCTTATTAGGTTGGCTTTCAAGCCTTCCACATGGTACACATTGTGCAATTTTGGGAGACCCTTGACATCTAGGGTTCCTTTCCCAACAATCTTTCCTTGAGCACCTCCACCAAAATTTACTTTCCCTCCATTTATCACTTCATAGTCAAGAAGGACTACTTGGTTTCCAGTCATGTGCCTAGAGCACCCACTATCAAAATATCAAGAGCCAGAGACAGTACTCTTGAGGGAAGAGTAAACAACATTGCAGGTGGTAATTGGTTTGGCCACCATTTGTTTAACAGTTTTCTTTTTGGGTTGCAGAGGTCTCAGATTACCAGGATGTGTGTTCGGATGTGCATACATCTTTTCACACATCTGAGGCTGATTGAAGTGACTAGATTTTTTATCAGCCTTGAGTTTGTAACAGAAGGGCCTAATGTGACCAGGAGCTAGGCAGTAATGGCAGATGTAATGCCTCTTCCTAGGTCTTTTCTCACTCAGAATGACTTTTTCTTTAAAAACTTGTTTTTTCACACTTTTTGAGGTAAAAGCCTCACATCCCTCTTTTACAAAATTATTTTCAAAACCCAAACCAGTTTTGTCACGTTGACCTACAGAAAAAGCTTCTTCCATTTTCATCTTACTTTTATTGAACTTAGTAAAAGTATTTTCAGCTTTTTCACATTCATTCTTGAACTTTTCAATGTCAACTTCTCTTTTGGTCATAAGGACTTCAAGTCTTGCAATGGTATCTTTTTGAGCATCATTTTTCTTTGAAAGCACAGCTTTTTCATCTTCACAAGCAACCAATTTATCAGAAAGAGATTTATTTACCTTAACAAGTACCTCAATCTTGTCCAATTTTTTCATCCAATCTGTATGCAGCTCCTTGTATGTTGCAAAAAGTTCTTCATAGGAAATGTCCCTTTCTTCATCTTCATCATCTGAATCTCCTTTTACAGAGAAACAGTTCAGCAACAATTCAGATGTGACACCAGATGTGTTCACAACTGAGACCACATCCAAGGAATTTTTAGGTGCATATTCTTCTATATCTGCAGAAAAGGCATTAAACACAGAATGACAGTTTATGATAGACATGTTAGCCACTTCTTCTTCATCATCCTCACTGTCACTAAGGGTAGCAGTTAAGCTCATTTCTTTCTTTTTAAGTGTGTTAGCACACTCATTGACATAATGACCAAAGCCACGACATCCCCTACATTGGACAGATTCAGATGATTTGTTTTCAAAGCTTGGTTTCTTGAATCCAGTGTCAGTGCTAGGTTTTGATTTTTCAGGAGCACTGAGAGTAGGTTTGTTAGGAAATTTACTTATCCTTCTATTTTTCAGTATTGAACTGAACTTCTTTGAGATAAGTGCTACATCCTCTTCTTCTAGACTAGACTTGTCAATTTCAGAGGATAATTCCACAAACTCTTTTGGAAGAGCAGCAGCACTTTTGAGAGCAAGACTGTGTGTTTTGTTCTTTTTCTGAGCCTCAAGGTTAAGCTCAAACACAGTCAAGATTTCTATGATTGTGTCAAGACCTACAGTGTTTGTGTCTTTTGTTTCCTCAATCACTGCCACTTTTATGTTAAACCTCTCAGGTAAGGTCCTTAAAATCTTACTTACAAGTCTTGCATTGGAGATAGATTCTCCTAGACTTGTGCATTCATTCGAAATCTCATAAATCTTAGCAGCATATGACACAATGTCCTCAGTTTCTTCCATTCGAAGTAACTCAAACCTATCCATTAAAATTCTAAGTCTGGTAGCCTTCACACTTGGTGCTCCCTCACATTGAGTTTGCAATATATCCCAAGCAGTTTTCGCTATACTCTCATTTGTTATAAGCTTGTACATATTCCCAGAAACATGGCTGAAAATAGCACCCATAGCTTTTGAATTATAATTTGCATCTTGTATTTCATCAAGAGTCCATTGATCTTCAGTTTTTCTTTCGAAAATAGACTCACCAACACCAGAAGGTGGGTTTTTCTCCACAGTAGGAGGTTGCCATGCAACAAGAATACACATTCAAGCCCTTTCATCAATACTTTTGATGTAATTTCGCATCTTAGACTTCCAAAGAGAATAATTAGTGCCATCCAAGACAGGAGGCCTGTTTTGGTGATTTTGGCATTCCATAATGACTACACTTTCTGGATCAACACTCAGTAATATATCGAGAGTTGGCTCTGATACCAATTGAAAGTTTCGTGTAGCTAGGAAACTTAATCACACAACAGACAACGGATGTGAGTCCAGATGTGTCTCATAACTGTCCACACATCCACAGATAATGCAGCGGAATAAAGTAATTAAAAACAAATTAAATGCAATAACTCAAGAATTATTTACGCTTACTGATCAATGTGATCAGCAAACTAGGCTTACGCCCAAAAACTTTTCACTATAAAATCTTTCGTTTCTTACAAAAACAAATAAGTGAAAAACTAAAATATGAAAATACTAAACGAGTTCTAATCACCTTCTATGACAAGAACAACTTCCCTTTTCCAAGTAGGATTTATTCTAGTCAGAAGTAAAACAAGAGAACTCTATGAAAAACTAGATGTGAGTTACGGATGTAAGGCACAACCTACACTCACAATCTAAAAACAATAATTTCGAATACAATGAAGAATATGTAATTTTCTCTCTAAAATTTCGTAGCTTCTCATGTGTTGAATGCCTTGTATTTATAGTGCACAATGGAGAAGATCTTCATGCAATCGACTTCTTCCTTTGTGAGATCTCTTTTCTTATATGAAACCATAAAACACACTCACAAGGAAATCAAATATTAGTGGGTTAGTCCTAATATAAAACTATGTACATAAATAAAAGATATTTACTATATTTACAATTCCTAATCAAAGTAGGATATTAATAAATCTTTCATGAAAGTCTCAAAATCTTCTTACCATAATAGAAGTCTTTTTAAATAAGGAAACAAGTATTTGTTCCCAAAAAAACTCACGCTTTCATGTTGTGAGTGTAATAGTGAATTAGGAGAGAGAATGAGTGGAGGAAATAGTAAATATTTTTTGCCAAAAAAGAAAAGGTGAAGCTTCTAATGGGACGCCCTTTTGGGTAATTAGTAAAGCTTTTATTGGGACGGGGGGAGTATTAAATTTTTTATTGGGACGGGGGGAGTATTAAATTAAGACGGAGGGAGTATCTGTGAAAAGTGAAAACATGCTGCCTAGTGCCGGAATATCCACACCGTGACATTACCTACAAATACAAATGACAAGGCAATAACAACAATAGCAAGCATCACAAATTATATAAAGTTTATTTCTTTACTTATAATTTAAAATTTTATCATTGACAAAATATTAAATTAATTATTAATATTATTTTCTTAATCATCAAAAATAATAAAATATTATAAATATGATGTTGTTGTTGGAATATTATTACTAACTAGTATGCCACCCGTGCGTTAAAACGCACGAGAAAACGCTTTTTTTAAAAATTGTAACCCAACCAAAAAAGTTGATATTTTAATGAACTTACATGTAATTAAGAAAGATGACATATAAGAAGGAGTTACTAATATAAGTATTTCAAATAGTAAATAATATTACAAATTCTGTAAAAATTTGTTATAGACAACATTTGACATTTCCATGGAAAGAGACTTGCCACGTGTCATTCACATGGAATTTTGTATGACTTATTCGTTATAAACCTTAACTTCATCTTCCCTTTTAGTCATTATTTAGTTAAGAATAAACTTTCATATGAGTACCATAATATCAAATTTGTAAAACTACCAAAAAACATATTATATCCATTGATCCACTCAACCAAAAGTGAGTACCATAATTATAAAATGTGCATACATATGTAGAAACTACCAAAAGACATCACAAATCATATCTATGCCACTTAAATTGTCTTAATATGGCATTACCAACACCCAAAAGACCAAAGATAATTTTTTTACAACCAAAATACCCAAACTTAATTTTTTACAACCAAAATAAATGAGTTGGTTTAATCAGTCTTCCGTCAAATCTATGATGCTTGTGTCAATCTTCTTAGGTGCCATCCATTTATTCCATTCAATTCTCAGTGACTTTCTAACTTTTGGAAGCTTTACACTTTGTTGATTTCCTTCAAGATTTGAGGCAGTCCCAATCTCTGCAAAGGCGGCATTATGGCCAACTTTGTCTGTACCAGCATGTACAACAATTTGCATTTCCCCAGGAGGTGGTTGTGGATTAACCACCTATAACAACAGTTGTTGATTTAAGTAAGCAACTACCAAATAAAGACGCAACATTATTGCATAAATACTAAAGGTAATGAAAATAAAATATAATAAAAGTGGAGTATTTTTTATACCTCATGACCAGCCACACTTGAATTTTCCTCTCCATCATTTAAAGCATCTGACAAATCCCTTAATACCATATCACAATCAGTTAGTAAAAGCTCTAATTCAGTACTTACTGGAACCATTTTTTTTTCCAAAGGACATCCAATCTTGTCATGTCCAATTTTCATGCACAAACTACATTTATTTGGAATTGCACCATGTGATCCTTCCCCTTTAACCTGCAAAAACAAATAAAAAAAATATTATTAATAATACAATTAAGAAACAAACCAATTATAACATCAATTAAAATTGTTTACCTCAATCCAATATTGTTATTTACCCAATGGGCATCCGTTCTTGTTATGCCCATCTCGCTTGCAAACACTACACTTATAAGGCCTTTTGCAGATTCTTCTCTTCATAGTATTGAAGTGCTAACCAAGATATAGTGCTTTGACTTTGCAAATGATCTGCCAAACATTGGAAAAGTGAGGTGCTACCAATTTATATAATATTTGGCTTCATTTGAAGCAACTGATCAGCCACGATAAGTATTCTAGAGAATGAAGCAACTGATCAACCACGAACAGTGTCTTTATCAAACCCTCCCCTTTACACCCCAATTCTTCCTCTTCATTTTGCTTCAATAGCCTTCCCTTTTAACAAAACTATCATAATATGCTAAGCCAAAAATATAAAAGGAATGTAACAGCAATCAGAAACTGCATTCTAAATCAATTTTGCATAAGAAAAATATTGTCTAGAGAATGAAATAAGAACATAAGCAGATCCCAGAAGTCTTTACTTAGATGCTTGGAAGTCTAGAAGAATTAACATGGCGGAAGTTTGAATTCTTCTGGATCTTAAAATAAACACAAAATTGGGAACTCCCACTTTATCTGCCTTTTAAAGGCTCCCTTCCTGTAACAGCAAATGCCAGTACATGTGACGACCCCAACCCTAGGCACTCATTTTTAATATTTAATTATATGCTTTTAATATTCATGCTAGCTTTATGTGTTCAATTATGTCTTTAAAATTCTAAATTAAGATAAATTGGGTGAAAGGTAAATTTAGGATCTTATAAGAATTTATTGGACATTAAATAAAGAACTAGGGGAAATAATAATAAATGGAAATATGATAAATAGTGTAGGGAGGTTAAATGAGTAGGATGAATTAATGGGATAAGATTTATTTTAATTTAAAATGGGTGGGTGAAAGCCTTGCTAATTTCCCATGGGGGGCCATTTTGTAGAAGTCCTCCCTCCCTTGCCAAGTGTCCTCCCTCCCTCACCTCTCTTACTCCCTTCCCCTCCTTCTCCCTCCTCCATCATTCCTTCATACTTTCCTCTACATTCTCCATGGGAGAGTTCTTATGAAAGCCTCCCTCTCCTACACTTCTACCAAGATCATTTCTTGTCCATTTGAAAATCTAAGTGTCCTTTTGTGAGTAGAACACCTCAAGGAGTTGATCAAGCCAAGAAAAGCTCCATTTCATCTTGTTTTGCCAAAGGTGAGTTATTATGACCTTTCTTTCTTTGAATGATCATGAAAATAAATGTTATTGTGTTTGTTCTCTTGAATGTGTTGATTGAGAGCTTTGTTGGGTTTATAGAAATATTATGGTTTATGGAAGTTGAATTGATCTAGGTTTAGGACATGGTTTCATGGAGTTAAATGGGTAGATTGAAGTTAACAAAGTTGGAAATGTCCCTTTTTATTTATAACTTAGAATGCTTTTGGTTGGATCCTTGGGATTTTGAGGTATTGTTGTTATTCTTTCTTGTTTTTACAAATTGGAGAGGACGAGTCGTCCCTTGGACGAAGGAAGTCGTGACCTATAGGGGACGCCGGAGTTCAGAAGGGGTCACATGGGCACGAGTCGTGCCACGGGGGCAGTCGTGCCTGTCCTGGTTTCAAGATATCAACTTTAGAGCTGTTCAAACCTAATCAAACTCGAACCAAAATGAAATCTCTTTAACCTAGATTAAAGTAGAATACTTTGGCTTCACAATGATATTCTAAGTGATCAAAATGGAATAGTAGAAGTACCTTAAATGTTGTTTGGAAAACGTTAGCTAACCTAGTTTGGTAACTAGACAATTATGATCCCCACTTGGTAGATTCAACTTAGACCCTTAAAGAGGCTATGTATTATCGTATAATGACCATGTTGGATGGATTGATGCTACTTCCTTGCTTACATTGAGTTCATATACATTGTTGTATTATGCATAGTGTGTTAATTTAATGTTGCACTATGATATTGGTTGAACATGAGTATATTTTACCATGTTGATATATTGTTATCCCTTTTGTGGATTTTATTCAAGTATCTATTATGTGCTTGATATGTGTGAGTCGGTGACGTTGGGGTATAACATAATACGGTCAATTATGGAAGTGTGACCTAATGTGATCGGATTATGTTATATACGTGGCAGATCCCTCCTGGCCGCGGGTTGGGGTTATAGCGTCTGTATTGAGCCAAAAGCCTTACAGAGTTGCTCTTGTCTTATTTGGTTCCCTGAAAAACGGGTCTTTTAAGGCGTGAGTATTGCTTTAGCGGCTCACCGTAAATTGGAGTATTATTATACCCAATGTTGTACGACTCTTTGTTCAGACGGGAAAAGGTAAACCAAGGTAATGGAATGTGTTTATAGCTTTCCCAATGTGTTATGTGCGACTTGTTATATGTTGCATTTATTTGGCATATTGCTGCATCCCATAATAGCTTGCTGAGATTTATTCTCACCCCTCTCCTTTAATGTTTTTAGATCCCGAGACAGGAGGACCGCCCAAGTAAGGACGGAAAGGAGTTTGGCTGAGCATTTTGGGATATTGTCGGGGTACGTTAGGTTGGCGTAGAAATTATTTTGTCATAATTCCTTTTGGGCGTTTGTAATTATAAACTTTATCTTTCTACGTTAAAAACCAATATCTTTTGTAACTAAACAGTTGATCGTTTTCAAAGTTAGTTATCTCCTCCTCCGATGTGGAGTTGAGTGGAGTTCTTTTAAAATGTTATATTATTAATGTTTATGTTTGAAAGTCAAAGTAAAGTTTTAAAAGTTTAGTGTTTTCGGGTTAGTTTGAGGACGCTCCAACTCGGGACACGTGTAGGTTCCGGGTCGGGGTCCTCACAGTACATGAATGAAACACTTTTGCATCTTTAAGTAGAATCAAAGGTGAATGGTTCTTGATTAAATTCATTGACTCAAATTAAACAATTGGTTGCGCTTGAAACTTATTCTTATTACAACTATATTGACAATCAAGGTTGAAGAGAAGACACTGTGAACAGATAGTCAGTACAACATATGCTCTGTAAAATGAAACATTTACAATGTGCATGGATAGTCCGTTGAAGTGTCGGAACAGAATAAACCATGTTCCGCAGCGATTAAGAAAGATGCTCCAAATTAAGATTGTGACCATTTCATAACACAAGGTTCCTGCACTATAAAGATCATTTTAAGCTAATAGATTTCAATTAAAGTAATCAATGAATCAGATTAAGACAATTTAAGTCTTATATTTTGACAATTCAAAACTGACAAGAGAAATTAATATTTTACTTAAAAGCATCAGCCTTGTCAATCTCTTGAAACTCACAAACACGCATTCAAAATTTAAAAAAAAAAATTAAAAAAAATTTTGAATTCTAGAAATGAACCTGTAAATGTTGAAAGTGAGCTCTCTAATGAAAAGATTCAAAATCTCTTCCCGAATCGTCTGAATCGCATCTCCATTTCATGGTAATTCTTCTTTTTTGCTTCCGCTCTACTTTCCTTCAATGGTGTCGTCTGAGTACATGGCTTCAAAGTCTCCCCAAAATTTGAATCTGTAATCTCTAAATCCTTGATTTTTGAGCATCCTAATCCTATATTTAGGTTAATCCTTCAGTAGTTTGTAAATTTGGAAATTTCATTTCTAGGGTTTTCGTATGGAAAGATCTAGGACAAAGTTTGAGATTATTGGAGGGATTTAGATGGGAACGATTGTTATGTGATTGAGCGACGCTTGGAGAGTGAGTAAAGAAAGATCGAGAAGAAGAGGTATGTGGAATACTTGGGGACGGAGCAGAGATGGAGAGAGTGTGTCTGTGTGTTTTAAAGCGGGAGGGAGAAATGAAGGCGTTGGGAGTAGAGGGGCAGGTAATTCTCATTTAATGAAATTAAATGTAATTAATAAAAATTATATTAATTTAAGGAATACTTATATTATATAAGTATTTCAAATACTTCCTCCCTCCCTAAATGTTTGTCCCATTTCACCTTTTCTTTTGTCCCAAAAAGTTAGTCGCATTTTCAAAATTAAAATTTTAAAATCACTAAATTTTTAAAAATTATAACATTTACGGACGGAAAAGAAAAGGTGAAGCTTCTAATGGGACGCCCTTTTGGATAATTAGTAAAGCTTTTATTGGGACGGGGGGAGTATTAAATTAAGACGGAGGGAGTATCTGTGAAAAGTGAAAACATGCTGCCTAGTGCCGGAATATCCACACCGTGACATTACCTACAAATACAAATGACAAGGCAATAACAACAATAGCAAGCATCACAAATTATATAAAGTTTATTTCTTTACTTATAATTTAAAATTTTATCATTGACAAAATATTAAATTAATTATTAATATTATTTTCTTAATCATCAAAAATATTATTACTAATATTCTAAGACAATGATTAACCTTGGAGTACAATATAATTGTCCCATCTCTACGCTCCAAATACAAAACATAAAGAGAAACCCCCACTTCGCCGGAGACTCATTCACATCACAGCCATGTCCCCGCCGGCGACTCTTTTCATCTTCATTTCGTTCGTATTCATTTTCTTCACCTCCCCGGCAATCATCTCCGGCGACAAGACCGCCTACGACGCACTACAAGACTACGATTTCCCGCCCGGCCTTCTTCCAAAAGGGGTAGCAAATTACGAACTAGATGAAAGAACCGGCCAGTTCAAGGTGTTCCTGGAAGTGTCTTCTTGTTCATTTTCCATTAAAGGGTATCATCTCAAGTACAAGTCAACGATCGGAGGGGTTATATCAAAGGACAAGATCAGAAATTTGAAGGGTATTAGTGTCAAAGTGTTGCGATTGTGGGTCAATATAGGGGAGATCGGCCGTCGGCAGGATAGGCTGTATTTCTCGGCCGCCGGGATCGCGTCGGCGGACTTTACGGTGAGGACGTTTGCTAAGAGTCCGGAGTGTGGGTGTGGGTTTAATTGTGGCGGTAAAATTGTAGAGAGTCGGGATGTGAATTTGAAGCGCTTTGTACTGTGAATTTGGCTATTTTAATGAAGTGTTGTTCACAAGCAAAATATGTCAACTCCGTTAACAAATTCGTTAAAATTCTAAAGAAATTTAGCCGTATGACTTAACGTTACTAATGTTCGTTAAGTTTTCAATCGATATGTTAACATTGTTGAGACGTATGATGAATACTGCAAATTAATCAATGTAAATTATCAGATAGTTTATAAAAAATATCACAAATTAATTTTTTTCCAATAAACCATTTACCCTATATCTTATTTACCAAAATCAGTCATATTAGTTCAAGTGGGTAATTTATTAATTTTTTAGCAAATTGTTGATATAGTGAGCACATTTTGAAAAATGTGGAAGTTTAGCGAGAACATTTCGAAAAAAATAATAGTTCAGTGAGAATATTTTAAAAAAATGCTAAAATCCAGTGATGAAAATATGATTTGTACCGTAAGAGTCAGACTTTGTTGAAGTCCCATTGTCCCATACTTCCTTCGTCCGACAAATGTATGCACTTTTTGTGTCGGTGCGAGAATTAAGGTAAAAAGTGATAAAGGTGAAGTGTTGTGAGTGTAAAAGTAAAATAGGAGAGAGAATGAGTGAAGAGAATAGTAAATTTGAAAAGTGTTGTGAGTAGAGAGAAGTGAATCCCATTTTCATTTTAGGAAAGTGCATATTATTGATATTATTGAGGGACTTCCAAAATGGTTTTTTTTGTATATTATTGTGAGACGGAAGGAGTATAAGAAAATAATTGATCACAGATAACCTTATGGTCCTTATCCATTAACAAAACCTTTTACTCCCTCCGTCCCACCTCAAGGTTGAACCTTGAGGTGGACACGCTTTTTAAGAAATGTAATTAAAGTGAGTAGAAAATTTGAAGAGAGAGAATGTAAAAGTTAAATGTGTGGTAGGGAATAGGAGAGAGAATGTAAAAGTTAAAAATATTTAATAGGAGAGAGAATGAGTGGGAGAATGTGTGGTAGGGAATAGGGGAGAGAATGGTTTTTTTGTAAATATATGGAGATGATAAGGGTATAAATATATGAAAAACTTTCCATTTAAGAAAGTTAAACCTTGAGGTGAGACGGCCTAAAAAGGAAAGGTTAAACCTTGAGGTGGGACGGAGGGAGTATTTTAAAAGGATGATGACTCAGTTTTCTTTTATAGTATATCTGAATGAGTTTTCTATTTTTATTTTAAGAAATATTCGGAAGTTGATGCTTTATCCCCCATCTAAATTGTCGAACTCTTTTTTGTGATGATTTTGGTGGGTGGGATCAGTGGCGGAGCTAGAAATATTAGGAAGGGAAAAGGCAAAAAATTGGGAGCAAAGGAAAGATGCCCCCGATTTTTATTTTTTTTTTGCTATTTTCTCCTATACAATACAACTTTTGATATAGTTAAATACCTACTTTAATGGCGACAATAATAAATTAATTGATGATGCCCCTGATTTTTTATTTTTTTGCTATTTTTCTCCTATACAATACAACTTTAGATATAGTTAAATACCTACTTTAATGGCGACAATAATAAATTAATTGGTCTCTCATACGATTCAGCACAGTACCAAAATGTTCAACATCTACAAATTTTACCTGCCAAAAGAAAATCATAAATATAAATATTTTACTTCTACGTATACTTCTCCGTCTCACTAAAACTTACACTCTTTACCTCATTGGTGTCTCGTTAAAAATCACACTTTCTAAAATGAAAACTACACTTTCTAAATGAAATTGTTTTAATACTTCTTTATTCAATAAAATTCATACACTTAATTTTCAAGTCCAAAACTAAAATTAATTTTAGATGAAATTGAAAAAATAATGATTGAAAAAATACGATTGAAAAAAAAAAAAAAAAGTTAAGAAGGGACAACTGCCCCCTCTTACCCCTATGTAGCTCTGCCCTTGGGTGGGGTGATAGTTTTACCTCGGGTTCTCAGGTTCATGACAACATAGAGTGGTTTGAACCAGAGGAAAAAGATTACTATGACATCGAAGATGGTTACTATTCCGTTAATCAAAAGATTAGGAGCTACAAACTCGGATCAAAAAATAGATAATAGGGTTAACTTATTTTTTATTACTATAGATTGAAATATGATCTTTATTAATTTTTTTATTAACCTATTTTTTATGAAATTTTAATTTTATTACTATAGATTAAAATATGATCCTTATTCATTAATAAAAAAAAAAGGAAAGTGACGTTCTAGGTTGGCGTTTTAAATTATAGGGAATTTGACCCGAAAGTTCCTTTTGAAATAAATCACTTTCCCTTAAGTTTCTCATTAAATCAAAATGACCTGAAAGTTCTTATGCAGTAATATATGATACTGCATGCAATCTATAGTATAAATGAGACCATTCTTTTCTACAGTAGAATGAACAGTAGCAGAGCCGGAAATGACCATTTTGTCCTCACTTTTTAGTCCCTTTCCCATTTTGCCCTTTTTTTTCTTACCGTCTTTAATCTTTCCCTCCTAAAATTTGAATTTGTCAAAACACAGAACCACACCCTTTTCTCATTTATATACTTCTACCACTTCTTTATTAATGTCTCTGTTTCATTTGAAATTTAAGCTCCAAAAATTTGAAATTTAAGCTCCAAAAAATTTACAGATTCCAAAGTTCAAACTTCAAAAGGTATTTACTTTCTCATCTATATACACTTCTTTAATTCTTTAATGTTCATACACATTGTTAATTGTTAATTTCTCTGTTTAACCAAAACAACAAAAACTGGAACAATGATCACAGTTAAAGAACCAACAACAACAACAACCGGAACAATGAACCAAAATTCCGATCATCCTTGAATCCAAATTTCAAACTTTGACCTTTAATACGCCCATATCATCTCCAAATTTCAAACACAGTTAAAACAAAAAAAAATGATACAACCTTTTTCGATCATCCTTGAATCAAAATTTTCAAACTTTGACCTTTAAATAACACAGTTTAAAAAAAAAAAAAAAATTCAAATGAAACCATCCTATAACACAGCGAATCCATAGTCAGGCGAGCTCCCATATCATCTTCATAGGCCCTCAACGCAAGATACAACAACAACAACCGGAAAAATGATAAAGATGAACCAACCTTGAATCCGGATTGAGGGCGTGCGGCCGGATTGAGGCGGGTGCGGACGGTTTGGAGGCGGATCCAGACGAATTGCGGACGGTTTGCGTGATTTAGGGCTTCGTCTCCAAAATTGATTGCTCCGGAGGTCCTGATTTGGTGGGTAGTTGCTTCCTCCATTGATTAGAGCCGATGGTTGTGGGAGGGGAGGGGTAGCCACGTTGTAACGCCGATCGATTGGACGGAATAAACGGTGGGAGGATTTAACGGGGAGGGAAGGGAAGGGGGTCGCCTGACTGTGGGAGGGGTGGGGTATCCACGGTGGTGAGGCTGGACGGGATGAAGGGAAGGGGAGGCGGTGGCGATGGCGGAGGTCTTGGTGGGTAGTTCTTCCCGTGTGAGTGAGAGAGAGAATTAGAGATAGAGATAAGAGTAGAGAGAGAGTCAGTGAGAGAGAGAGTTTAAATATTAATGGAAAATGTAGAAAACAAGATTTCTTCTGTTTTGAAATAAATGTATAATTTTAATTTTTGAGAGATACGAGTACTTATTACTTAGGAATATTAAACTTTAATTTGTTTATTTTTTTGTGACCTTTTATTTCAAAGTAAATATTAATTTTAGATGAGATAGTTTTTTTTGAATTTGAATGTAAAATTAGATAGATTTTTAATTATTATTATTTAAATATTGTGTTTAATTTTATGTTGTATTTAATTTTATAGGTTTGAAAAAAATGAACAATCAAGGAACGTTGAACATTTATGGATATGGTGATTCGGCTTTAACTGAAACAGTAAGTTAATATTTTACTATTACTATTTTATATGTGATATGTGATATGTGATTGTGATAATAATGTGATTTTTATTTTATATGTGATATGTGATATGTGATTGTGATAATAATGTGATTTTTAGATTGACATTTTGAGAAGAAACAATGTCTCAGTTGTCACGCGAGAACCGTTTGAACATGATGAAATGATAAGGGTAAACATTTGATGTTAAATTATTTTTATTTTTTTTGTATTTACATTAATTAACGAATATATATAGATTTTTTGACTAATATTTATAATTCATATTAGGACCAAAATCGACAAACCAATCTACCGACAGTTGCATTGCCCCCACTGGTATTTAATTTATTTCAGTTTAAATATTTAGTATTATTATTGTTTATTTATAATTTGATGCATGTAATTTAAATGCATGTAATTTAATTTAATTTATTATAATTCTGTCAATAATTATTTTGTCTTTCCTTTGCCTTAATGTTTTTGAAGCTTCCTATAGTGCCTACAATTTTTTTCCACTTAAACGAAGTACCTCCTCCAAATAAACATATAATAATTTTATTAAACACTAGCACGTGCCCGTGTCCAAGGCCACGTAATTTTTTTTAAATTTTTTTTTTTTTAATTATATATTTTTTAAGGGCAAAATGGAAAAGGGACAAAATAGTGAGGGCAAAATGGGAATTTATTTGTTCGAAGCTGTAGCAAGAACGATAGCAAACACAAGCCTCATTTATACTATAGATATAATAAATATAAATATAATAAATAATGTGATTTTTAGGTTAACGAATCAAGTTTAACTTTCAAACGACGTATGTCGAGGGAAAAGATGGCGAAGAACACAACTGTGCCACCGTCGACTCATCTTATAGGATCAAAAAGATTGAGATCATTTACGTCAGGCGAAACTTTCCCCCACGAACCCCCGACTTGAGGTGCATTACTGTCGCTGAAAGAACTCCCCTGACTGAGAATGATGCGGTAACAGCAACCATTATTCATGAAGATATTGATTTAAATATCATTCCTCTCCGTCGAAACCTTGAAGATGAATTTTTCGACACGATTCCTACCTCTCCTGTTGTTGCTCTACCCAATGGGTAAATTTTCAACTTAGCTCACATAACTAGAGATATATATACTCTATTATACTTTAGAAATTGATTTAAATAGTATTTTTAAAATCTTTTGTAGGACAACAACTAATCCAAATGATGTCACCAACCTCCCAATACGTGGAAATACAGTTCGTCACTTTCTCGGTGAAATGGATGTTGAGTGTCCTCATTGTGGGGCATTACATTGGATTGATGAAAAACTCACAAAATCATCTAAAACACGTCCTCTTTTTGGGACATGTTGTCTGAGTGGAAAGGTTAGACTTCCTGAACTCAAAACGCCACCTCCAGCAATTAAATCTTTGTATGACGGAAATGATGCTCAATCAAAGTCATTTCAGAAATACATTCGACAGTATAATGCGTCTCATGCTTTTACGAGTCTGGGTGCTCAACTTGATGAAAGGGTTGTCAATGGGAGAGGTCCTCCAAGTTTTGTCATACACGGTGAATTGCGTCATCGAACTGGATCTCTCATGCATCCACCAGAAAAAGAACCAGTTTACGCGCAATTGTACATTTATGATCCGGATACCGCTTTGCAATATCGGTGTCGTAATAATCCACATTTGAGAGAAGACGTGATGAAGATTATCCAGGACACTTTGCTGGAGCACAACCCATTCCCGGCAAAGTACCGTCAAGCTCATGAAATTTTATGTCAACCTGGAGTAGGTGATGCAAACATTCCAGTTCGACTACATTACAGCTCTGCACAGGATCGTCGTAGATACAACTTACCTACAGCAGATGAGATTGCAGTTATTTTACCCGGTGATGGGAATGATGATCCGAGTGGTATGAGGGACATACTCTTACATTTACGAGGGCAAAATGGATTAATGCGAATTAATGAGTGTCACCCTGCATACTTACCTTTGCATTATGTGTTGTTCTTCCCATTTGGCGAGCTCGGCTGGGAACCCGGTTTGAAAAGATGGAATGTCGATGCCAATTGTCCATCTACATCTCGCATTACCCAGATGGATTACTATAGCTACCGTCTTTTTCAGCGTAAGGGTGAATTTTCAACGATATTGAGGGGTGGAAGGTTAAACCAGGAATTTGTGGTGGACGCGTTTGCTGCAATTGAGCAAAATCGGTTGACCTACATGATATTGAATCAGAGTAAGCTTCGAAGTGAACTTTATAAGGACCTTACTGAAGTGATTGTACGAGAAGGCACAGATCCAAACCAAGTGGGTCGACCAATGATTTTGCCATCTTCTTTCTTGGGTAGTCCGAGATATATGTTTGAAATTTTTCAAGATTCAATGGCAATCACACGATACCACCACCACAGGATATCTTCCTTACCATGTTGCTAATCCCAAGTGGCCAGAAATTACTAAAGCGTTGCTCCCAAATCAATCAGCAAACGATCGTCCTGATTTAGTTGCGCGTGTTTTCGAGTTGAAACGTAAAGCTTTAATGAAAGAAATTGAGAAGAATGGGGTTTTTGGTACTAAAGTTGCTCATGTTTTCACGATCGATTTTCAAAAGCGCGGACTTCCACATATGCATTTACTTTTATTTCTTGCTGCAAGAGACAAAATCGGGACATGTGCACAAGTTGATAAGATTGTGTGTCTTTGAAATTCCAGACGAGAGAGATGATCCCGTGTTACAAGAAACTTGATCTTGAGTTGTATGATACATGGACCGTGTGGATCTTCGTGTTTGGAAAAAAATGTACGCACTAAAAGATATCCGAAGGCTTATGCGAGATTCAACGACCATGGCGGATGATGGATATCCAACATATCGTCGAAGGAATGCTTGGTCGAACTTATACGGTCGGGGACAAGAAGTTGATAACCGACATGTTGTGCCATACAATCCACATCTTTCGAGAATGTTCAATTGCCACATAAATGTTGAAGTTTGTCTTTGGCTTGGTTTGTGTTAAGTATATCAATAAGTACATTTACAAAGGACATGATTGCACTACAATGATTATTGGAGGAGTTAATGAGATCCAACAGTACCTTAATGGAAGGGATATTAGCCCCCCTGAAGCTTGCTAGCGCATCTTTGGAAACACAATGCATGGTGAACATCCACCGGTCATGCGGTTAGGTTTGTTCATTTACCAGGATTGCATCACGTGAATTTTAATCCGGAAGATACGGTGAAGATATATCTGCAGAAGCGCCAATCAAGCATCGACTCTAACGGCTTTTTTGCATATTACACGGCAAACCCGAATGCACCCAAATTTTCATATCATGAGTTTCCTCAATTTTTCGTTTTCAACAAAAAGGCGTGGAAACCGAGACAAATTGGATTCTCTATTGGTAGAATGTACTTTGCTTCCCAGTGCGGAGAGAGATTTTACTTGCGGTTGCTACTCACCCATGTCAAAGGTCCATCTTCATTTGAGCTTGCGGCTGTCGGTGGTGTTTTGTATCCCACTTTTAAATTATCATGTGTTGCTTATGGATTAGTAGAAGATGATGAAGAGTGGGTACAATGCCTTCAAGAAGCATCTGTTATGCAGACTGGGTACCAGCTTCGAAGATTGTTTAGTACAATTCTTTGCCAATGTTCTCCGTTAAACCCATATGATTTGTGGAAACAATTTTGTCTTCATATTTGTGATGACCTTGCTCATAAGATACGTACACAATTTGGTATTCCAGGACCCCGGACATTTCGGTTGTAGAAGATTATGGGTTGTATCTTCTTAATCAGCTACTTCAAGAAACAGGAAAAAGTTTGGCTGACTTCCCACCGATGCCCTTGCCTACAAGAAATTGGAGTGAGTTCACGGGTAATAAGTTGATGTGGGAACACCGTCAGTTAAACATCAAAGCGCAAGAACATGATGTCGATACTAGGGTGGGTTCTCTAAATGATGCTCAACGGGTTGCTTACTCTTCAATTCTTTCTTGTTTCTTGAAGATCGTGGAACAACTTTCTTTTTGAATGGTGGTGCTTTGGGACGGAAAAACTTTCTGTACAACACGGTAACACTTAAATGTCGTTCTCTAGACCACATTGTTATAAGCTGTTGCATCATACGGTATTGCATCCTTACTGTTAATTGGTGGTAGAACTGCGCACTCGACCTTCTGTATCCCAATTGATGTTCATGGAAATTCAACATGTGGCTTTACTAAGCAATCTATACATGCTGAGTTGTTCAAAAAAGCTAAACTCATAATATGGGATGAAGTGCCAATGCAACATCGATACTGTGTTGAAGCCGTCGATCGCACCCTTCGTGACATTCGGGATAGTAATGACAAACCATTTGGAGGCATCACCGTTGTTTTGGGCGGAGATTTTCGACAAGTCCTACCTGTAGTTCCAAGGGGTGTTCGAACACAGATAGTTGGGGCAACATTGAGACGTTCACCTCTATGGTCTGCCATTAATATCCTAACGTTAAATGTTAACATGCGTCTGGACAACACAAATAATTCGCGGGTGGATTTTCTGAACTTTCTGATGAAGGTATTTTTTAATTACTTTAACATTTTCAACATTTGTGTTTCAATCTTTTAACATATATGTTTTAAAATGGTTAATTTATTTCATGATTAAAAATTCAGATTGGGAGCGATCTGAAGAAGTTATATTAATACCGTCAACAATAAGGATTTGTGAAAATCCCGTTGAGTTATTAGATAGCATTTACCCACAACTTGGGGTAGCAGGCGTGGCGAACCCATCATTCCTTACTGAACGCACAATTTTATCGGCAAGAAATGACGATGTTAGTTCTATTAATGAAAGGGCACTTCACATATTTCCTGGTGAAACAGTTTCTTATTTGGCTGCTGATAAAATGTGCCACGATGATGAATCCAGCCGGAACATTACAAATCGATATCCAAATGAGTATCTCAATTAACTAAATCCTCGGCTTACCACCTTTTAAACTTGATTTAAAAGTTGGTCATCCCATTATGTTATTGAGAAATCTTGCTCCGAATGATGGTCTTTGTAATGGCACACGATTAGTGATCGTCGGATGTGCGCCACACGTTCTTGAAGCTCAAATTTTGACCGGGGATAAAAATTTGGAAAATTAGTTTTTATCCCAAGAATATCACTAACTCCTTCATCCGGAGAATTGCCTTTCAACATGACGAGGCGACAATTTCTGTTCGTCGGCATTCGCGATGACCATTAACAAATCACAAGGGCGATCGGTGAAATTTGTGGGTATTGATTTGCGCAATCCTGTTTTTAGTCATGGACAACTGTACGTTGCTCTTTCTAGATGCACATCTCCAGAGCGTATTAATGTTCTTCTCTCTGAAAGTAACATAAATTCTACAACAAACATTGTCTACCCAGAAGTTTTATTATAGTATAACTATGAAAAGGTAATTATAACATAACTTAAACAATTTTTTAAATGATACGCTTTTTTATCATCATTCTCAAATATTTGAATCATATATTTGTAGTCATGGGATGAGTGTGTGAAAGAATATAGACGCTTGCACAAACCTACGACAAGGGCTTGGAATGGGCATAATAAGGTAATTATTTTTTTTTTAATTATTATATTGTTAATTTAATATAAAAATATATTGATTTCATTTTTTATTTATTTCAGGTGCTTTTACGTAAACGTACCTGGTCAATGTCTGTTTCGATTGAGACAACATCTTTACTTCAAGTGGTTAAAAATCTATATGTTAATTAGATGTTAATTTATGTCTTTATCTTTTTGTAAACAAGGGCATAATGTTTATGTTCATAAAAATCTATATGTTAAAAATCACTATAATTTGTAACTATAAATGTTTAAGTTAATTAAAAAAAAAAAGACCCGTGTCCTCGGACACGGGCATATGTACTAGTATTATTATATTCACTCATATGTGAATATAATATTGCATCTATAATACAACATGATGAAAAAGCTTCTTAAACATTATGATACTTTTTTAGAACTTCCCAATCACTCTCCCTTTAAATTAATTTTGTCGAGGTGTAAATAGGGAATAATCCCGCTGGATCCATTCCTTTATTTTGGTTTTCCACATGGGATGTCCTTCTTTGGCTACATTTTAAATTAAAATATATTGACTCTGTTTTCTCGGTTACTCTTTCCGTCGCATTCAATTTATTTATTTTTCTTTCAAAAAAAAAAGAAGAAATATTAATATAATAAAAGGTGAGAAATTGAGTGTAAGAGATATTATAATTATTAAAAATAAAATAGGAGAGAAAATGAGTGAAAGAAATAATAAGATAATTATTTTTGTGAGTATTACAATTTACAAGTAGATCCCAGTTAATATAAAAATATAATAAATTTGTCATTTTAGGACGTAATAAGTCGAGTAGGACGCTCAAAATGGTAAATTGTGCTAAGTCGGATGAAACAGAGGGAGTAAACAATACTCCATCGGTCTTAATTTAATGTTTTTAGTTTGATTTTATATGGAGATTAAGAAAACATTAATTTTCTTTAATTAATGTACAATTGAAATGGCATCATACGCTGTCGTATAGTAGCTTCACCTTAGTTCAAAAAGTGCTACCTGGTTTTCTCCTTGGCCACAACAAATTTTCCTGCCAAATAAAAGTCCCACGATCGCGGGTTTTGACCTCCGGCCACCACAATCCGCCGTCGGTCACACCACCGTTCCTCCTCCCCTTTTCTTCACCTTAACCATCGCCCCTAATGTCTCCGATCATCATCCTCACGCTCTCCCTCCTCTCTCTCTCCTTCTTCACAACTCCTCCACTCGTCGCTGCCGCAGACGGCGGGGACACCAGCCTCAGCGCCTATGAAGTCCTCCAATCCTACGGATTTCCAAAGGGAATCCTCCCAATTGGCGCCAAAGGGTACGCTCTCGACAAATCCACCGGCAAATTCAAAGGGTTCCTCAACGGTTCCTGTAGCTTCTCTCTTGAAGGTTCATACGAACTCAGATACAAATCAACAATCACCGGAACCATATCAAAAAAACGGTTGACCAACCTAACTGGGGTCAGCGTAAAAATCCTCTTTCTTTGGATTAATATAATTGAGGTTTCTGTGAACGACGATGATATTGATTTCTCGGTAGGGATTGCTTCGGCTAGGTTTCCGGTTGATAATTTTGACATTTCGCCGCAGTGCGGTTGTGGAATGGATTGCAATGGCGATATTCGTAATAGACAAGTAAGGAAGATTAGATCAAACCCTTTTGTTTCTTCAATATAACATGATTTATTGATTATTACAATTTGGGTCTAATTTGGTTTTGAATTCTTCTTAATCTGTTTAATGGGTGTTGAATGCTTTCTCAATTTCATCTTCTTTGTTGGCTCTCATCCTCCCCGCTCTCCCTCTTCTTTCTTGGTTGACAAATTTGGAAGTTTAACATATCAATTCCGAAACAAGACTATCTTTTTGGGAAAAAATTGGTAAATGAGACCATAATATCGGGACGGAGAGAGTATTATGCACAAAAAATTGTGTTGACTGTTTTGGATAAATTTCAAATGGTAAATTTATATTGATGAACTTTGGGTATAAATGGAATATAATTTCTCTATTATCAAGATGAACACGTTTATGTAACGAGGAAAGCCCTTGAACAATGGTTCTTTAGTACAAAACCTCGAAAAGTTTAAAAAAAAAAACCTACCTCAACAAAAATGATTGTATTGATAATTCGAGTACAGAGTCATGGCGTATAAAGAGAGTAACTAAGAGTTCATGTCCTTACAGTGATCATCCTATTTCTCTTATATACCCATTTTATAAATAACCTAACACATCTATCTATTCTTGAATCTCGAAAATTGTTATAGATCATGACCGTTGTGGAGTTTAACGGGTTTGGATTGGGTCTACATTTGAAGTCGTGGTTGAGTGGAGTCACCGTAGACTAGGTCTTTTTTATGTATAAATCATTTCTGAAAAGTAGAGAGAAAATAACAAACAGTTGTAAGTTGTAAGACGTTAGTTCAAGACGTAATAATGATAACATGTAAGCTCAAGAATGATAACATGTAAGCTCAAGACAGCTTGCCATGATGCGGAACATGCTGCCTTGATTTTTCTATCCCAAACATACGTAGCATTACATTACAGCAGATGGAGGGTGGTTAGATTTCATGATTATGTGTGTCATTTAAAGTGTAGGGGTGTTCACGGTCCGGATTGATCCGGATTTTATCAAAATTTTAAAAAAACAAGATCGGACCAATTGTTCGGTTCTGCCTAAATTCAGGACCAGGACCAGACCATTATATTACAGGACCGGTCACATTGGTCCGGTTCCAATGATTCGGTCCATGTCCGATTCCATCGGTTCCACAAGTTACACTACTATATATTTTTCTAAAGATAAAATATTCAACAACTATTTTTTTCATGAAATCAAAATATAGGACGATTACATAAACAAAGTTCAAAAAAATATTCAGACATACAACAAATTAACTGAAATAGAGGAACAAAGTTCAAATAAAAAATATAGGACGATTACGTTACATAAACAAAGTTGAAAATCGAAAACTGAAAGCTTCATGCTTAATAACAATAAATTTGAAATTATGAATATATATATATATTATACATAATATATACATAATCGGTCCGGTCCGGTTTCGATCCAGGACCATATATATTTTTTCAAAAATCAGGACCAATCCAAATAATCGGTTCCATATAAATTTGAGACCAGAACCAAACCAATTCTATTGAATTGGTTCGATTTTCATTGGTCTGATCCGATTCTATCGATTCGGTCCGATCCATCGGTTTTTTTGCTCAGCCCTAATTTAAAGCTCAATTTGGCTTGAGTCAGCTCGTGATGAACTCAAGAGGAGCTCAAACATAGTTATGAACGTGGACCCACGTTGTTGATTGCTAGTTTCATGCAATATCAAGTAAACCTAGAAAATGTGTTCCCCTAATACATTTGTAATATCTATAGTATAAATGGAAACGGAGTGCTACAGTACAATAAACAGTTTCAAGTGGGTTTTTTTTCATTTTGCCCTCACTAAGTTGTTTATTTCCCATTTTGCCCTTTAATTTTTTTTTTTAAATTAAAAAAAAAAAAAAAAAAACGTGTCCTCGGACACGAGCTTTTACTAGTTTCTTATAAAATATAAAATATGTGCTAATGATATTTTACATTTAATTTTTTTTTTGTAGTATCCATCATACATGTCAACAATGTTAATATATTGGTTGAACGATTAACGAACATTATTCACGGTTAAGTAACGTGACTAAATTTCTTTAGATTTTTGTGAATATGTTAACGGAGTGAGTAAATTTTGAAAATTGTGAAGGTTCGATGAGAACATTTTGAAAAATAATACTTCAATAAGAACATTTAATATTAGAATAAGGAGAGATTTGTTAGAGACTCATATTTATACTCAAAACATATGAGTCCTAATTCTAATAGGAATATAAGAAATTGAGTCTCCTTATTTTATCATGGTATCAGAGCATGGTTTCGAACTTGAAATCATGTTTCTATACTTTTGAATAACCATTGTCACATTCTCTATTTGAGGGGGAGAATTGTGATATGGTGAAGTTATCTTTAATGTCTTCTTCATGATTACCCAATTCGCTTCCGCAACGAAAATCTAGAGTTCCGATTGTTTCTTTATCCCTTTAATTAAACCACCGTCACTATCCATAAAAAAACGATTATTGAGTGTCGTTGATTATAAAAATGATGATTGAGTGTCGTCCACTATAAAAACGATGATCGAGTGTTGTTCATTATAAAAACGATGATCGAGTGATGTAAAGTAAACGCAGCGAAATTAAAAAAAATAAAAGATAATCGATTGAATCCTCGCTAAAGGAGTAAAATCGATTAACAAATAAAAGGGATATGATTAAAATCTCGCAAAAGAATTTAACCTAATAATCAACCGAAGAAGATTATTCTGCAAGCCAATGAATTGACTTAATAAGAAACTCCTAAGAGAATCTTCTGCAAGCTAAAAAGCTTAAGGGAAAATCCCACAATTACAAAGCAATAATTTTATTAATAAGAAATAGTCTAAATTCGGATTACAACCTTAGGCCTATTTTATAGTGCCCATAAAACTTGAAAAACAATCCTAAACCTTCTAGAATTACTCCTAACCTATATGGTAACTAAATAAGACTCAAAAACTAGTAAATCTCCTCAAAATCTACTCTAAAATCACCTCTAATCATCCTATTAAAATAAATGACGAAAATAATAAATAAAATATAAACTAAAATAAATTAAATCCTAAAATACTAATTAAAATACAAAAATAATTAATATATTTGACTTGGTCAAATATTTCTTGAACGGGATTACATCATTCACCCCCACTTGAAAAAGGATTCGCCCCGAATCCTCGTCCGATCTTTGAAACGAGCCATTCCATCGAAATAAATATTTTGAATAAATCTTCATCTTTAACGTAGAAGGAATTGAAAGAACTTGAATTAATCCGTTCCACCAAAATAAATACTTCGAATAAATCAAAACTTTCCTCATCCTCGGAAGAAAGAAGAATACCTTTCCGTCCCATTGAAACAAGTATTTGGAATAAATATGACAACGAAGCATTATAGGCATGAAAATTTCCTCCGAAAATAAGATTATACCATCTTACGCATCAATCTCTTGTCGATCGTCCGGATAAATACATATATTATCAATCCCACTAACCTTTTGTCGATCTACCTCCCCGACCTTCCCATGATCCACAAAATTTTTGCCCCATATAAAATTTGATTTTGCAACAAACAAATTCATATTAACAGTATCCTGCACCTTGGGCTCAACTAGGGCATGAATAGGGACAATAAAATCTGCAGTAACAATATTACTACATACCTTAATTACTTCGCTCGTTGCAATTTCACATAGATCATCATCTTTAGATTCTTCCATCACTTGAACAATGCAAACATCTTCTGCGACTTCACAAATAACCTCTTCATCAAAAGCTTCTTCTTGAGTAGGAAATTCTTCAATAACAAGGCGACGTTCTTCCTCCTCAAGACGCTTCAATTCAATAGCTTTTTGTGCTTTCAAACGTCGAACTTGTTTCAAATAAGAACAAGCTATGTGCCAAAGAGATTCAGATTTTTTTAAAGCGTCATCCCTATACTCTCTTTGCAAATCCACTATGAATTGTTTTTCTGGCGAAAGTCGGCCGCTTACAAGAAGGGATTCATAATGAAGAAAGAAATCATGGTGGAAGTTGGCCTCCTTTGAAAGTTCCTCCTCCTTAGAAAAATAATATTTCGCCTGTTGATTAGCATGAATCAAACTATCATTGATCCCATTAACAACAGATTTGATTAAGGTGACATTCGAGGCGATCAATTTTTGGAGGAGTGCCTTCATGTCGTTGTTTCCTTGATCTCCAGCCATGATAATCCTTGGATCGTCCTTTGCTCTGATACCAACTGATGTAAAGTAAACGCAGCGGAATTAAAAAAATAAAAGATAATCGATTGAATCCTCGCAAAAGGAGTAAAATCGATTAACAAATAAAAGGGATATGATTAAAATCTCGCAAAAGAATTTAACCTAATAATCAACCGAAGAAGATTATTCTGCAAGCCAACGAATTGACTTAATAAGAAACTCCTAAGAGAATCTTCTGCAAGCTAAAAAGCTTAAGGAAAAATTCCACAATTGCAAAGCAATAATTTTATTAATAAGAAATAGTCTAAATTCGAATTACAACCTTAGGCCTATTTTATAGTGCCCATAAAACTTGAAAAACAATCCTAAACCTTCTAGAATTACTCCTAACCTATATGGTAACTAAATAGGACTCAAAAACTAGTAAATCTCCTCAAAATCTACTCTAAAATCACCTCTAATCATCCTATTAAAATAAATGACGAAAATAATAAATAAAATATAAACTAAAATAAATTAAATCCTAAAATACTAATTAAAATACAAAAATAATTAATATATTTGACTTGGTCAAATATTTCTTGAACGGGATTACATCATCGAGTGTCGTTCACTCTAAAAACGGAGATTAAAGAAAAAGAAGGCATGTGCGAGCACAAATTGTCCGAAATTGAAGAAAGAACACCTGATGTGGATGGCTCTTCAGATATTGAAACAAATTTTTGTTGTTGTTGAAAAAAAAAAAGACGAACCCGAGGTTGCTTGAACTGCAACACGAAAAAGGAAGAACTTAGCCCAGATGTTGCATGTCGAAGTGAAAGATTTTTTTTTAAACGTTTTAATTTTTATTTGGAAAGTTGGGTATCTACGATGTAGATCCTCCAACTTGAGGGGAGGGAGTTGAGATATTGTGAAGTTATCACAATATCTTCACATTATATTGAAAGATAATCTCAAGAAAAGAAAATATTTAGTTATCTAAGTTGATATTGAGTCAACTTAAGAAAGTTACCTTAGTTAGTTAGAAGTATTTTCAATTAGATGTATTTACTATTAGAATAAAGAGAGATTTGTTAGAATCATATTAAAATCAGGACGCATATATTTTGAGTATAAATATGAGTCTCTTATGTAAACTTAGAGACATAAATAATACTCCCTCCGTCCCGTCCGAAAGGGCATAAATTTCCTTTTTGGGCGTCCCATTTCAAAGGGCACAACCCCAAAAAGGAAAGTTTTTATTATTTTTATACTCTTCCTACCCCACTCATTCTCTCTCCTATTTTAATTTTACACTCACAACATTCTCTCTCCTAACTATTCCTCCCACTCATTCTCTCTCCTATTTAATTTTTCATACTCACAACATTTAACTTTTTTCTCTTTTTTACATCACTTTCCTTATTCATTTCTTAATTTCCGTGTTAGGAGGCAAAATTGCCCTTTCGAGCGAGACGGAGGGAGTATATGATATACTTTTGAGTCTTCTTATTTTATCAAGAAACACTATAGAGGAGCCATAAAATATAACTTATCCAAGAACGAAAATATGGTTCAAGCATCTCCTTCCGCTCAACTTCCTTTGCAACACTCTCCCGTCATCACCGGACGTGGTCTTGGTTGTCATTTCTTTTCCTTTCTTGAGCTCATGCTTCCAAAAATCTTACCGAGTGATGTCATTACTGCGTATCCATGCTTGCACACATTTCATATTGAAAATCATAATATAACAACATTAAATGCGTAATAAATGTCTAGCATGCATACAATACATCAAGTTTGCCTGGACGAGCAAAGATGCCGGGTTATAGAGGTTGGGGTCGGACAGTGGCAGATCTACACTAGGGGCGGATTTACTGTTGTAGGTGTGGGTGCACGTGCTCCCGGTCAAATTTTTTTACCAATGTAAAAAACTATTTTTTTTTACTAAGTGCATCCCCAATAAGGATTGACACTTTAGAAAGGGATGTGAACTTAGCTAAGTAAACTCCAACAAAATAAAGTTACAGGGGTGTAAATTAGCTAGGATTTGAAAATAGTTTGGTTCGGACAGTGTTTAAATTAGCTTGGTGTGGTCTGAGTTTGGGTTATGGGTTGATGAGATATGGGAAAAGGAAAGGAGGAAGATCAGTTTGAGAGAAAAAAAGGGTGCATGGTTTTGAAAATGAAATCATTTAGTATATGGATGCACAGGGGACTACTACTACACAATAATATGCTTATTTTGGGATTAGATGTTTTGTGGTTTTGAGTGTGGAAATGAATTGGAGAGATGATTTTTGTGCTTCTTTTCCAGCCTACTGTAACAAATTGTTGGAAATTTGTTAAGGGTTACCTTGAAAAGTTGGGCTGCCAAACATAGGCTAACCATGAAAGCCTGTTGTGTATTTGTGTGTATAACTATATATATATATACTCTGTCTCACCTGAAAAGACACTTTTGATCAACTTTAGTTAACTTTTACAAAATATTAATGTAAATCTAATCATTATTTTGAGATCTAAACATTGTAATTGATAACTCATTAAAAGATTTATGAAGATCAATTTTTAAAATTTCAATATAATGATAACTTGAATTAATGTTTGAGTCATAATTAACTTGGGTCGACCTAAAGTGTCTTTTCAAATGGTACGAAAGATGTATATTTTTGAAAAAATTCCCCCGGAACCCTCTTGCCCAGATTTTATTCATTTTAAACAAAACATTTTTGTAAATCTCAAATAAAGAGTTTTTCCCAAATTATAATTTCCCGTACACCCCTATGCTCTCCCTCTCCCCTCAAGTCATTTTATTCCTCTCTCTTTCTCGGTCTAAACACACACACACACACACACACACACTCTTTCTCTGATCGACATAAATTCAGTAGCCTTCTTCTCCATCTCCAACGTCTCTCTTCAATCGGTGCTCCCCTCCGTTCCACCCACACCAGCGTCTCTCTTCCTCTTAGATCTGGCCAAGAAACTCCATGCATTGAAATTATTTCACTCCTGGAAGAAATGTCAGGGGCTGTTCAGTTCCAGCATATAGATTGCTTCCAGAAGTAGCAAGGGTTGATGTAGAAATCCCCTGATGTTATTAAACGTTTTCAAAGTATGAAAACGCGTAGGGTACAAATTTAATTCGAATATTTGTATTGTTTTTTCATATGAGACAATTGTATTTGAAGTTATGTATTGCAATGTAATTGCGTTACGAAAAATTTTATTATGAAGTTATGTTGTGTAAATTGTACACCCGCAGTTAAGAAATCCTAGATCAGCCACTGATCTACACCTAAGCTATTGGTGGTGACCATTTCTCCCCGCGCGGTCGCCCACTCGTACAGTAACTTGTGGTTTTTTGAGATTTCTTTGCGGGCGGTCGCCCAACTGCTCACCGGCGGTCGCTCGCTTCTTCAGCGTTCCAAATTATCTATTAATCATCTTTTTTTTTCTAAGAAAAAACGACGTCGTTTTGTAAAAAAAATTTTTTTTTTTTTTTTTGTGATGCCCGTGCACCATCAGGCACACAGTGAGACCCGCCACTGTAGTCGGATAGAGGAGGCTATACTCCCTTGTCTTCCCGAACTAAGCGTCCAATTTTTAGAAATTTTTGTTTCAAAATGAATGTTAAAAATTACTCTGTCTTTTAATATATTTTACTATTTTTATTCAATATTTCTTTATATACTTATAAAACTAAAAATTTAGAAGGAGTTGATCTTATAAAAAACGCGTTTTTTCTAACACTTAGAAAAAACGTGTTTTGTGTTTTTTCCCGTTTGTGCCAGTTCCAGTTTAACGAAGTGCCAGTGTGACAAAGTGCCAGTGCATGTGTAACAAAGTGCCAGTGAAAAAAGTGTCAGTACCAGTTTAATAAAGTGCCAGTGTAAACTGGCACTGGCACTTTGTTAAACTGGCACTGACGCTTTTTACACGGGCACTTTTATATACATGAACTGACACTCTTCACACTGACACTCTGTTACACTACACTGGCACTTTGTTATACTAACATTTTTGCTGGCTCCCAAAAACACAAGCACTGGCATTCAAAAGCACTCAAAAACACATACACTGGCACTCAAAAACACTGGTAATCATTTTTGCTGGCTCTCAAAAACACAAGCACTGGCATTCAAAAACACATGAACTGGCATTCAAAAACACATGAACTGACACTGACACTCGACAAATGCATTGACACTCAATAACGCACTTACTAGCACTTTATTATACACTAACTGGCATTCTATTATACACCAACTGGCACTTGATCATATGTTAACTGGTACTCAATTTCTATTAAAAAAATAGGCAACAGAGACAGCGGCACACACCACTTCACTTCTCAATCAATCAACCCAATACAAATTCCCTCTTATACGATTAATCATCACTTACCCCATGAATTTGAATTCCCCAAATTCCCTGAATCACAAAACCCCCAAATTCTCCATCGCTCCTTCCTCTTCTCCTCCGATTCTCTCCGCCGTGCCCTAATTTTTCTTCACACAATTTTCCTTTGGTTCCTCCTCCTCCTCCCTCGCCGTCGCGGCGCCGGCCTTTCACCTCCCCCTTCCCCGACCTCGGTCTCCGCCGCCGCGTTGCGATCCAATCGGAGGTTTGCGTTGAAGAGAGATGAGAAGGATACGCTTAGGCGTAGAGTGCTTGCGGAGGGAATTGAGATGGTGTCCGATGATCGGTGCCAGTGGAGTACGTCGATTTTCTTTGGAATCAGGCGGAATGGGAAAACACATTTTTTCATAAGGTATGAAAAAACACATTTTTTACAAGTTTTTTGCATTTAGAAGTCAGATAAATAAAGATATTTATAATCATCACTTTAAATTATAACATTTTCAATAAATTATTTTGGAAAGGAGGGAGCATGTATGTAATATGAATGGCAAATTAGGAAAAAAACAACTGCTTCGCCCCGGCCCATTATGAGCTTTAGTTTAAGCTAAATGGGCCTATTGGGCCAACATTATTTGATCAAACAATCCCAATTAGCATCCTATTATTCCCCCAAATTTTGCTGCTTCAATTTAGCCGCTCCAACTCTGCTATTTCAGGCTTCTGCGTTTGTCGGAGTTACAGTCACGCACGGAGAAGATGACGGAGATGAACACCGCAGCCGGCGACATTCCTCCGAACAACACCATATACATCAACAATCTCAACGAGAAAATCAAGCTCGAAGGTACCTCCCTTCCCTCTCTCTCTTTGTCTACGATTTTTTAGTCGATTTTTTTTTGCCCTAGCTTCAACGCGCGCGCGCGCACACACACACACACTGAAATGTGATTGTGAAATTGCAGAGTTGAAGAAATCGCTGCACGCAGTGTTCTCTCAATTTGGTACGATATTGGAGATATTAGCATTCAAAACCCTTAAACACAAAGGTCAGGCTTGGGTTGTTTTCGAGGAGGCTTCATTTGCCACCCGTGCCTTGAATCAGATGCAGGGATTCCCCTTTTATGATAAACCCATGGTACGAGCAGAGCAGTTACTTATGCATTACTTTTTGTTTGTTTTTGTATTTTTTTTTTTCAAAACACAGGGAATATATACAACTAGTATTTTACAAGAGCTGTACAAGCTCCAAAACCAGTAACCGTACAAGGCTCATAGTTTCTTTGAATATCTCCTAACAAACTATTTACAACATCACTGGAGGACTAACAAAAGAGATATCAAAGGAATCATGGGAAGCTGCAACTTTAGCCAAAACGTCTGCCACCGCATTAGCTTCCCTGTAAGCAAAAGAGATCCAAAGCCTCTCAAAAAACCCAAAAAAATGTTTGCAATCCGTGACCAACCTAGAAAGATGAGGAGGGGCCTGCGTGGTCCTGCATGGTCCTGCATAGAGTCAGTTTCAACATGGAGTAGTTTAATGCTATTGTCCAAAGCTAAAAGAAGGCCGCTGCGGATATCTCAAAGTTCTGCAATCATATTAGTTGTATGTCCAATACTTTTAGAAAACCCACATACACACATTCCTTGATGACTTGGAAGTGTAGAGTCCCACAAATGGGATTGGAATTCGAGCTTGTTATTGTTTAAGTTCTTATCTAACATTTGCTGGAATTCTATTTCTTAGGCACATAGCATTAAGTAATTGATAGACTATATGTTTTGCAATTATATGTTGGATAGTTCTACTGATATCCACCAAGTGCTGCAAAACACTCCTAAAAACTTAATTGTGACCCTCTTCTATCCATGAGAACATGAATGCAAATCTTTTACGGGCTAATGTTTCTGGCCATGATCATAAGGGCTATGAAGTTTATTTTTCCTACTCCTCTTAGCACAACTTAAAGGTTTCACAAGGCACCACAAATGGTACCAAGGCGCACTGCACGCAATATTGGAGAGATGCATTCATACGCTTGGTAAATCCAAATCTTAATTGAAAATAAATGCGTGACAAATCCAACTCCTATAGTATACTCCTAGTACATACATTACTTAAGTAACTTAACAACAATAACACCGAACTACAATGTATGCTGATAGCACTGACCTAAAAAAAAACCCAATAGAATTAAAGAGTCTGACTGTGTTGGGATGGAGTTTGTTCCTCACACTCACACATTGGTTTCTTAATGTGAGTTTGACTTACCAAGCTCCTGTATAATACATCTTCATATCAGTTTGGGTGTTTCTTCTGGTAACAACTGGGGGAATTCTCCCCGAGGGAAGAAGAATTCACTTTAAGATACTTGTTTGCTTGAGTTAAAGATGCCATTGTCTGGTATTTTGGTTGCTATTCTCGTATTTGTGAGTGGATAGGTCTTTGTGAGTTTCTTGTTAAATGTCAGTAATTCCATGATATTCTAGTAAATCCTCTGATAGCTGGTAAAGATAACCATATTTAATTGATTTTTGGCATAAATGTCTGTCTGATATTATTATCACCTCATATTCACTCAACATTTCATGTGGTGATCAGTATAACTACTGTAATTGATGTAATCTCCACCGTTGTATTGTGTGGATCTCACGCCATCTTATCAGCACATGCTCTATTGTTCATCTACTTTTTAATTACTTCTCTAGATGAGGATGCTAAGGCTATTAATTAACCTTAGAGCACTTTGTCATGGGTTCTAAATTTGCAGGTGAAATGCCTGCTACATAAAAGGTGCTCTCATAGGGGTAGATGCATATAGTTCTTGTTTAGCTGGGTGTATTGAGACTTCTTAACCTTGATGAGGTGGCACTCTTACCATTGTTGCAGAAAGTCTGATTAGAGGATTGTTACTTTGTGATTATTTCTTTATTAATCCACTTGATTAGTATGGTTTCAAATTTAGTTACATATACTCAATCGTTTGAAGTTTAGGGTTCAAAGACTATGATAATGTAATGGTTATTACTTTTTCAGTCCGTTCATCGACGATGATAATCTTGGTTATAGGACGACATGATTTTTGGCTAAATGTAGAACTGTAGCTGATAATGTGTAGCCTTTTTTTTTTAATTATTTTCTACGCATCCTACGCATTATTTTGATAATTTTCCAAAAGTAAGAAGTATGTCTTCTCTTAAATTCTTCGCAATCTCTTAAAACTCCTTACATGGTTTCTTTTTCCATTTAATGAGATCCACTTGCTCAAAGTGCTGCATCGCTTATCAAATAGAAAGTCCATGACTATGCCCATACATGAGTTCTTTGTTGAGCTCTCGAACCTTTTACTTATGTATAGAATCTATTTGGCAACTGTGCAACAGTTTCGCTACATATCCTAATCTTACATTTGCTGGAAAACGTGGTTTTGTTTGTATATATATTTTGCTTAATCAAACAGTGTTCCGACTCAAGTTTTTTTGTTTTGTTTTATCTATTTGCTATTGGTATTTTACTGTATATAAATTACAGAAAATACAATATGCAAAGACAAAATCAGATGTCATCGCAAAGGCAGATGGTACATTTGTACCACGAGAAAAAAGAAAGAGGCACGAAGAGAGAGGTAAGCCATTCTTTTGTGTTGATTATTGAAGTAAAAACTTTAGATTATCATTCCACATATCAATTACTATAATATTGTCAAGATCTTTTAGGACGTTACTATTGGATCACCCTAAATTTACAGAACTTGTTCATCGTATACTCCCTCTGTTTCAATAAAAAAATTCCATGTTTGTATAGTTTGATAATGAAGGGGTATATATATCTTTGGAGTTGGTACAATAACAAAAATGTATTGTGTATACCCCAAATTTATTTATGTCATATCGAGGATAAAGTTTAAGGATAATGGTTATTGTATTACTCAAAGTGAACTCTTTAAATGAATCATATTAAAACGGAATAGTGGACTCTTTGTATGTAACGGTGAGATTATTTTTTTATTACTGACGTCCATGGTATTTCGGTCTTCCCCAACTTCAAGTCTTAGTTGATGTTCACATTATCAAATAGGTGTAGCTGACTAGCAATCCACATTGTCCAAACCATCTCAAGTGGTCTTTGTTTTATCAACACAACAATAATAGCTATAATTATATACTCCCTCCGTCCCATAACAAATGTTATTATCCCAAATTGGAAACTTGATAATACCTTTTTCTTCAATGGGATCCACTTGCCCACTCACAACAACAATCCACTCACTATTCCCTACCTCAGTTTCTCTCCCCTACTTTACTTTTCATACTCGCAACACCTACTAACTTATTAATATTATAATTACTTTTCCTCAATTCCCACACATTCAATTTTGGTAACCATTGCTATGGGATGGAGGGCATATCTTCTTAAATAATTATATTCTACTATGCATCATTTGATTTTACCCTCTTGTCAACAGGAAGTTAGTTGAAACCAGACAGTATTACCTTTATTTGCTAAACAAATCTTAGAATTGAAGGAATATGATTGGGAACCTCACACATTTTATGACCTTTCACATCCTTTAAGAAGCACTGATTTTAGTATCCTTATTTAAACTAATAGTCTGCACATTTTCCTCTTTTCGTGCTGTAGGGAAGAAGCGAAAAGAACAACATGATCCTAATCATGCTGCTATGGGTGTGAATCCTGCTTATGCTGGTGCCTATGGGGCTGCACCTCCGGTGAGCATTTTTTCAATTGTTTGATCTGGGATTCATCTAATTTTGCTATTGAATGATTTTGCAAAAGATTCATAAGTAGATAAGTTAAATTTAATGTTTAATTACATTACGCCAACTTGTCCATCATTTAACTGGTTTGAGGATCTCACAACTTATATAGGATTATCGAGGTCAAATTCTTGTTCTGTAATCAAGCAAATAGGTTATCCAGTTAGGTTCAAGGAAGGTCGAAAACTATTAAGATGTCAGACGAGTTCAGACAGTATTGTTGGATTTTAGTCCCTTGCTTTCCCCCATAGCAATACCGACGATTACAACATACTTATATATTATGAACTGTGATTATAGGTTACCACTTGAACATAGATTAGGTGTCCGGCCTACACAATTATCCTGTAAAGAGACAACGGAAAAAAATGGCCTTTAGGTTAATTGGCATATGGTTTTCTCATACCACAATGAATGTCCAATTGGACTCTCACATTGAGTTGAAATTCTCTCTATCTTTTTTTACTGTAAGGATTTAACCCTAACTTGATCAGATGGCAATGCAACCTTATAATGGTTGGATAATATATTAACATTGAGATTCATACAGGAAAAAAATCTGAACCTCATTTTTTTCTTACCCATGAGCATGCAGACAAACATTCATCTTTATAAAGCAAATATGTTTTCAATATACAATTATGTGAACATGTTTTCTTCATATTGCAAGCTTTTTGCCTCTTGACTTACTCCCTACTCCTCTGTTCATTATAGAAATACAAATTGAAGCTAGCTTTCATCTTTCCCCATCTTGCTATGCATCATTTTCGTAAATATGTGGACCATAAAATTTGTCCTAACGAGACAACTATTCTTGTTCAGAGGGAGTATTTGGGGATAAATTTATTCCTCCGTCCAATAACAATGTGCACAAACTTCCCTTTTGAGCATTCCATTGACAAGTCCCACTTTCCTAAAATGGATTTTTCTTAATTATTATTATTATATTTCACCGTACCCCACTTGTCATACTCACAAACTTAATTGTGGGCCCACTAGCAAATCCTATCACAGTTTTCATACTCACAATAGTTTTGATTATACTCCCTCCGTCCCTAAAAGATTGTCCTGTTGTACATTTTGCAATTATTAAGGAAGAGCTTCACCTTCTTGTACCTTAGTAGATTTGCACTAACATTCATGCCTAAGTTTAGAAATGGGACATACTTTTTGGGACAAGTCAAAATGGCAAATGGGACAATCTTTCAGGGACGGAGGGAGTATATAACATCTCCTTAATTCCCGTGCATTCCTAATTTTGTGCACATTGTTATGGGACAGAGGGAGTGAGCTTCTGTTTTTGTTCAAAAGTACTTACCCAATCTCTTTTTCTCGTGTCGTGCAGTTATCGCAAATACCATACTTCTCCAAACCTACCCTTCCCGAGGCTCCAGCTCCACCAAACAACATATTATTCATCCAAAATCTCCCACATCAAACTTCTTCAATGATGCTACAAATGCTCTTCTCCTCCCAGCTCCCTGGCTTTAAGGAAGTCAGAATGGTTGATGCAAAACCAGGAATTGCATTCATTGAGTACGAAAATGATGTTCAAGCAACCCATGCTATGCAGAGTCTCCAAGGATTCAAGATTAATCCCGAGAGCCCAATGTTGATTACCTATGCAAAGAAGTAGTAGTACATTTTTCAAGCGTTTGTTTTGCCGTTTTACCCTTATTGTGGATGGCCTTGGCTTTGTTACTGTCGCAGTTGCTGATTAGCTTGTAATGTTGATCATCGTAATTCTGTTGGGATTTTCCTTTGCATTTTTCATTTTTCATTTTTTCGTTTAGCGAAATTATGGATCTTTGTATTGACATTAACAGAACATCTTGTGACTGTGAATGTACTTATAATTGTATTGACATTAGATCTGAACAATTGTTCAACCGCGATCTCATAGCAGGTGTTGCAGCCGACATGTCAACCTTTTTAAGTAACGTGTTTTATTTGTTTATACATTACTTGTACCATGATAAGATTGCCAAAGATTGTTTACTCCCTCCGTCCTAATATGAACGTGTTCATCAAGGCCAAATTCGCTCATCATCAATGACAAATTTGGATATTCATTTTGGGAAGGATATTGGACATTCATTTTATGACGGATTGGACAATTCATTTTAGAAGGTCTACTTATTTAGGAATGCAACACTATTGTTTAGGCCTGTAAACGAGCCGAGTCAAGTCGAGCTTTGAAGTTTCGAGCTCGAGCTCGAGCTTTTCTCGAGCTCGGATCGAATCGAGTTTTGAGCTTTTCGCGAGTTGCTCGAACTCGGGTATTAACGAGCCGAGCTCGAGCTTGGACTTATTTTTTTAAAAAATCTGAAATCAAGTGAGCTTTATCGAACACTAATTCGAGTTGTAATCGATCTCGAGTCTAAACGAGTCATTCGCGGACAAAATTCATTCGAGCTTTTTAACGAGCTTAACGAGCCGAGCTCAAACGAGTCGATCTCGGTCAGAGCTTGTCGAACATACGAGCCGAACACGAGCCGGCTCGAAAAAAAAAAAGGAGCTTGAAAATCGGTTCGAGCTCGAGCTCGAGTTCACCTCGAGCCCACTCGAACTCGAACTTTTACGAACCGAGCCCAAGCCCGAGCCGTGTAACAGCCCTAAATTTATCATATTGGGACATAAAAAAAAGAAAGTGCGGCCTTTATTATAGGAGGGAAGGAGAATTAACAAAGATAATATAAGTGGCACCAACAAGAAGAAAATGACAGATATCTGGTAATTAGCAGTGGTTTGCCATAAAAATTCTCATATCTATTGAATTAATACGATGAACTGCTCCCGCAGAACTGTAACACAAGGAATTTTACAATTATACCTTCTCCAACTCAATATTGTGCTTTTCTAACTGGTCTTTTAACTCCTTCCGCCATCCTTGGATCAATCTTTCTTGCTTCTTGATAAGATCATTCTTCGCTTGAAGTTCTTCCTCCATCATGGCGATATCCTATACGAAAAAGATATTACAAAATTGCTGATTCAGGGAGATGGGCTACAATTCGAAAGACCAATCAGTTTCCAAACCTCTACTACAGTATACTCCCTCCGTCCCGCCCGATGCTTCACCATTTTGGTGAAGCACGTAAATTAAGAAAAGGGATGAGTGGGAGAAGGGTTGTGAGAGAGAAGAAGTGAGTGGATATGACAAGTGGGACCCACAATTTAAATATGTGGGGGAAAAGTTAGTGGAAATGACAAGTGGGCCCCACAATTTAAGTATGTGAGAGGAAAAAGTGAGTGGGGTTGACAAATGGGGCCCACATTTATTACCATTTTAGGAAAGGTGAAGCTTCTACCGGGACATCCATTTGGGTAAAAGGTGAAGCATCGGGCGGGACGGAGGGAATATATTACCTTTTGCAGGATTTCTTCCTTGGTTGGTCGATCATCGCGCTGCAAACTAATGAAATAGAGCTGGAGTTTCTTGGCAGCCTCCATAAAATCTCTAGCATGCCTCTCCACGTCAACTGAAGCAAGTCATGTAATAAAAATCTCATATTTTAGCAAAATAGACCGAGAAACTAAATTCAGTAGCTATTCATTACATATAATCCGGTAGAGCTATGAAATTTGATTAAACAAGAATGCCCCAATGGAACCAGTCAAATAAAAAAGAAAAACTCAGTTCCCTCAAGAAGTCATGCCTACTTAAACCACCATTTATCCAGCAGGTCGTCAATAACTAACCTCCTTTCCGGATCAGAGTGCAGCTATTTTTCAACTCTAGTAAAGGCTACTTTAAATCACATCCAAAGAAGATCTTCGTGGATCCTCTGGTCCTTTAATATGCCACATTCAAAATTTGGGAAAAAGTGAACGAGGAATTACTTTTGAAATAACTGACTCTTTGATCCTACTAAGTTCATAATGTCGCTTAACTTTCAATATTATTAAAGCCTAAAAAGAGGTGATTTTATACACAACCTCAGGGGAAAACCAAACTACATAGTGGGAGGATAGCTTGCTTTGCGTTCAATAGTATCTGAAAATCAGCCACATATGCCTCCTTCGCTCGGATATCAACTCATTTTGTTATTTTAATCCCGAGTGCATACACATCTAATTTACATACTCATAGTTATCAGAACTGAACTGAAATACACTGGCCCTAACCAGCCGGCAAAGCCTGAGGCAGGGCTTGTTATCATATAATACCAGTTCTGCATATAAGCCAGAATGACTAGCTGAGAATGGGTAGTTTCTGGACAAATTATTCGTCAAATTGGTTGTCGAACCTGACCATCACTTACATCTGTGCCCTTTTTCCAGATTATTTTTTTATTCATAATATTCCATCCGTCTCATAATAATTGTTACAGTTGACTTTTCAAACTATTTAATGAATATGCTTTACTTTATTGTACATTGTAACATGATAAAATTGCACCAAGACACTTATTGCAGGACAAAGGGAGTAACTAATAAAGTTGCCCAAACTGCAGGGCAAGTATCAAACCTCGTATCTATGAAACAAAGACGACATGTGTCTTCCTAGCTGAAATGCATATATATACCCTAACAGACAAGCATATTTATTATCAGTATCTACAAACAAGTATATTTATTATCAGTATCTACATATAATATCTTCATAATAATTTTTCAATCTGGCTCACTGGTAAACTTGGTGAAAAAACCAGTTGCCAGCTTGATGTTTGCCTTATAATGAAACACATCTCAAGAATTGAAGGCACTCCTGGTCTATGTTACCCGGACACGGTATCCGGGATCCGACACGGACACGGATCCTAGTGTCGGATACAATTTTCTTAATAATTTTGGACACCGGGACACCATCCTAAATTTGGACACGGATACGGGATACGATAATAAAGACATGGGTACGGGATGGGATACGATAATACCAAAATACTCTTGAGTTCATATCAAGAAAAATAACATTGAGTTCATACATTCAGATAACTAATCAAAAACCAAATTAAGCAAAAAGTCTTAAATAACATGAAAATAACATTTTTTTTCATCAAATAAACAAGCAAATTTAAAGCCCTATATAAGGTGAAAAGGTGAAAAGGTGAAAAGGATGCTGCTGAAATTTAGATGAAAAAGAGAAAAAAATCAACAAAAGAGAAAAGAGCAAAGTAGAAGACAAAAATATTAAAAAACACCAACTGATGGAAATAGAAGAACAATAAAAAAATCACAAAACACGTTGACGGAATAGAATAGGTAGAAAGAAAGAAGAAATGAAGAATTACTATAAATTAAACAAAAGAACAGGAATAAAGAAGGAAATAAGGAATTATTGAAAAAATACCAAACTCAACGCATAATAGTTCGCATAGTCGACCTCCATTGAAGCGCCGCTTCATCATCGTTAAGGATCTCATCGCAGGTCTCTCGTCGTCAATTTAGGTAAGTAATTCCGGACTTCAATTGAAATTGAAGCGCAAATTGCTTTGGAATTAGGTTATCCTTACCGAAATTGACAAGATTTCCATACAAATAAGGACTAGATAAAACGCAATTAGCCCACGTCTCTCTCCCTTCTCCTTCTCGCGCCGTATCCGACTGAAAATAGGAGTGTCGGGTGCGTATTTCATACCGGTGTCGGTGTCGTGTCGTGTCGACACCGGTATGACGCCAAAATTGGCAAGTCCGGGTAACACAGCTCCTGGTTAGCATCAGCAAACATATTCCCACAAGTAACCCTTAGAAAAGAAAGAACTTCTTCAACATTAAGGCTCCGTTTGTTTGGGGGAAAATGTTTTCTGGAAAATGGTTTCTGAAAAACATTTTCTGGAAAATGAAAATGTTTTCAAAAAATGACATTCGGTTGTTTGATAAATATGAAGAAAATGTTTTCCAGAAAACATTTCCATGTCTTTGGTAAATTTAAGAAAAATATTTTCCGGTGAAAACACAATCTGGGGTAGGTAGGATAGGTGGATAGGGTAGGTGGTGGGGAGTGGGGACAGGGTGGGGTCCAAACGGTTCCGATTCCGGTTCCCGATTCCGGAACCGCCGGTTCCCGGTTCCCAAATAGCCGGAATCGTATTCGAACCATATTAATCCGGTTCCCGGTTCTATCCACCGGTTCCATCACCATCTAACTTTTTTTTTTTTAATTCAAACCTCTTAAGACAGTAAAGACGCTACATTTATCTAAATTCTAGTCTAATTTAAATAAAACAACACTACACTACAAGTACAAATACTAAATAAATGCTAAATATTACATTTAACTTACCTTGATCAATCGCCGGTTCCCGGTTCCGGAAGCGTCGGTTCCCGGTTCCGCCGGTTCCTCGGTTCCCAATATGGTGGATTCGTATTCGAACCGTTTCAATCCGGTTCCCGGTTATGTTCGGTTCCCGGTTCCGGCGGTTCGCGGTTCTCGCCGGTTCCCGATTTCGGTTCTACCCGCCGGTTCCGTCGGTTCCCGGTTCTATTTGGACATGTCTAGGGTGGGGTAGGGGTTATGATTAGGATAGGGTGGGATAGAGTAGTGAAATGGAATGGAATGGGTAGGTACGATAAAGGTGGGGGGTTGGGGGGGGTTGGTGAGTGATTGAGGGTGGGTAGGATAGGGGTGGGGGTGGGGGATAGGGTGGGTTGGTCGGGGGGTGGCAAGGGAGTTGTTAAAAAATAATTTTAACATGAGTAATTATTTTTGACGGGGTGGTGGCGGGGGAGGCAGGAGAGTTGTTAAAATATAATTTTAATATGAGATTTTTTTTGATGGTGGGATGTGGGTGGGGGTTAGGTGTTTCGATATTAGGGGTAAAGGTGGGGGTTGAGAAGGATGGGTGGGGTGATGGTGTTAAGAAACAATTTCCGGAAAATGTTTTGAGGAGGATAAATCCGGAAGTCATTTTCATTAGGAAACAAGCCTATTTTTTATTGACCGGAAAATCATTTCCATTGACTTTATTTTCCGGCGGTTACCAAACATCGTAAAATGGGGAAAACATTTCCCACCAAACAAACGGAGCCTAAGTGATGGCTTCACCAAATATATCTCCCGTATAAGCAACCAAATGTAATCAATCCTTACACCAACAAAAATAGGATATCAATTTTGACGATCTCCCTAAAATGCCTTTTCTTAAAATAAGGAGCCTAAACACACGCGACACACCGAAAATATTACTCCCCTTTCTTATAAAAAGCCTAAAATTGTTGGTAAATCCCAGTTACTATTACCAATGCCTTACGTAAGACTCTTAATTGGTATCCCAGTTATGTGCTGTTTAAGGTCTTGGAATGCAACAACGCACATGAATATCAATTGAATGATGAACGGACAACCTTGATTAGGACATTCCAGGGGAAATTTAGGAAATGAAAATAAAAAGCTTACAATTGTTGACTTGTCAACTGTGACATTTATTCCGGGACGGAAGGAGTATCTAATGGAAAAGCGCTCTTTCCCTAACATACCATACTACTCCTGTCCAGCTTCGGAAATCCAGCTTCATTTTCAGGATTCTTAGTAAAAAATTAAGCTTCCAACTCCAACATCATCCTAACTTCAGTATTTTACTTTCATAACTTTTAATGATTGTGTGATAAGGGTTACGCCCAAGGAAAATCAACAACCCTTTTGACACTTTGAATTCCAAAAAGTGACTCCTCACTAACCGGGACATAGGGAGTAATCCTCCATGTGCTAAAGCTCAATTGTGAAGAAGAAATATCCAAAATAAATACTCCCTCCGTCTCAAAATAATGTCCAAAAAAAAAATTGAATGTTTTCTGGACATACATTTCGGGAACGAGGGAGTAACATTCACCAATTACCAGACAATCAATTGATTAGACATTTAAACTGTGTATTCTGAAAATGCATCAAGATTTAGTTACCCTAGCAAACGAACTGACAATTTGAAAATTCTGTGTGTGTGAGAGAGAGAGAGAGAGAGAAGCTGACTCTGATGGGAAGGGTGGGGAGATCGGTCGATTGCTTGGAGCTCTCTAGCGGGGAGACAAGGAAGTAAAGCAGCCTCCAACGCCATAACACAGGCAATCATATCCTCCGTCTTCGTCGTCGCCGGCGGCGTAATCGGTGGTGGAGAATGCAGCTGAGGATCAACCGATTGTCTCTCCGCCATGTCAATTATCACCCAAATTAACAATTTTGCAACAAATTTCAATCCCAATCAAATCAATTTTTTATGACCTAATTAAAAACCGGTGCTTTTGCCAGATACCGGGTCTACCCGTCATTTGACTAATAATAACGGTTGACCACGGTTTGGAGTCGAGCTAAATTGTGTGATTTGGTTCAGATTTTATATATAATGATTTAACTCGATTTGAGAAATTAACAGATTATTATGTGGTTCAGTTCAGCTTGTGGTTTGACACTCCTAAACCAAATCGAACCAAATCGCGATTTGAAACCGTAGAATTGAGCCATTAAATCGAAACGTGAAACCAAGTCATAAATCGAACCATGAAACCGCAATTCTGACCGTCCCTTCAAAGTTTTAGTTAATTTCAGCCATTAAGTACTTATTTTTAAATATTTTATATTTATTAGTTATAAAATGGTTAACAAAAAAATATTATAGTTTGAAATGCCGTTTGGACCGTAATCTAGATCGCGATTTGGACCGTGGTCTGAACCGCAAAATCAAACCACAAATCAAATCGCGGTTTAGACAGAACCAAATCGAACCATATCGGTTCGATTTAGCTCGGTCTGATTTTTTTTTATGATTTAGCTTGATTTAAAATTTCTCTAAACCGATGTTAGCGGTTTGACTTCTAAATATGTCCAAACCGAGCTAAACCGAACCATTTCCGCCCCTACGTAATAATTACAACAATGCCACCCCTTCAAGAAAAGGCGCCAAAATCGTGCTGCCACACACACAGACTCACAGAGAGTACAAAACCCTTACTCTCCAGTCTCCAGTCAAGCCCTCAAACTCAAACCCTCTTTCTCTTTCTCTTTCCCTTTCCCTCCATTTCTTTACCGGCTTCTGTAAACATGGCTAGCCAGCTCAATGTCGACGACCTCCGAGCCGAGCTCTCCAAGCGCGGACTTAGCACCGCCGGAATCAAGCCCACCCTGGTATCTCCCTTTCTAAAAAACTATACTAGGTCAAGTATTGGCTCGAAAATTTGTCAAATTAACGGTCAATTTTGTGTTGCTTGTTGATGATTTTGATTTGCTACTGATCATACTACAATGTTGTCGTAGGTAAAGAGGCTGAAATCTGCTATGCGGAACGAAAATAGTTCCCATTTAACGGGTTCAAACTGTGTTTCCGGCAACAAGAAGAGACATAATGATTGTGAAGATGGGGATTCCGTTGGCGGTGAGAAGATTAGGGCTATTGACAAGTTGAGGAGTTTGAATGTCAAGCAATTGCGGGAAGAGGCTACTCGTAGGGGGATTTCAAATAGTGGGTCCAAGAAAGAACTTCTCGACAGGCTTTGTGAGGATTCGAAAGCAGTGTCAGAGGACATTATTGAAGGTAAACAACAGTTTAATGTTAGTCATTTCGTTGCTAAATATGAGTTGTTTGAATGTTGAAGTTTTTAGTAATTTATACTTCCCGTCCCATTTGAAAAGGCACAAAATGGGTCTTGCATGAGAAATAAGGAATGTATATAGTGAAGTAAGTGTTGTGAGTATAAAAAGTGAGGTAGGAGAGAGAAAGTAGGGTTGATAATAGTAAGTAGATAGTTATTGTGAGTATCGACTCGTTTGAGCTCGACTCGTTTAGCTCGTTAAAAGCTCGAATAATTTTAGTTCGCAAATAACTTAAGCTCGAGTTCAGCTCGATAAGCTCGTTAACACGTGAATTTATCGGCTCGAACTCGACTCGTACTTGGCTCGTTAAGTTTGAATTATTATTACTTTTGTAATAAATACATACAATATATGCATGTACAAAATAATATATTTAATTTTTCAACTCGGCTCGAACTTGGCTCTTACTCGGCTCGTTAAGCTCGAGCTCGGCTCGTTAAAACTCGAGTTCGAGCAGACTAGGCTCGAGCTCGAAACTCGATTCGAGTCGAACTCAGACGATCAAACTAGGCTCGAGCTCGAAACTCCAAGGCTTGACTCGGCTCGTCTCGTTTACTGCCCTACCAAAAAAGGGATTTTGTGCCTTTTCAATTAGGAGGAAGTACTTACTTTTATATATTTCATTCAAATTGTGATTACGTGATGTTTGGTATGACGTGAAAGAACAACTTTCTAAACCTAAATATTGCTATGGGGCACGATCTCTGAGACAAACCCAAATGAAAAGTAAGTTCTTTTTATGCATTGACAAGCATACGCTACTAAAAAACATAGTAATTGAGATGGAAAGTGGTCTCATTAAATACCCTTTACTATCATCTACTACCATCCCTGTTTGAATTAGGATAAAACAGGGACTATTTAGGGGTCTAAATAAGTGGGTGTCACAATTATTTTAGAGACAGTAATTACTGTCCCTGGTATAAAAATAGCATGTTAAAATAGAGACCATTAGAAAATGTTGTCCCAAAATATAGATCATTATAGAAATGTTGTCCCCAAATAGAGACCACTAGAGAAATGTTGTCATAAAAATGTTTAAATAGGGACTATTAAAGATTGATGTCCCAACAAATTGTCTCTTAAAAACATTTTTCTAGTAGTGATAACAACTTGATTTTTTTTTGTTTGCCCGAGATAAATCATTTGCATGAGCCTACAAGGCACTAAATTCTTATCCAAACATGAGAACTTGCACTCTGTTAAGTACAAGGTACCGTATACTAAATGTTCGTTGAAGGAGCTATGATTCCTATCAATGTTATTTGCAATATTATGTAATTAAATTTGTACTAAATCATGGAACGGAATGGCTGTTGCTGTATGCCCTGAATTGATCTTCATGAAGTTATGAGAAATTACTTCGTCTTTGGTTGAAAGGATAAATGCTTAGGATGCTACAATGGAAATTGATTGATCACGGGTAAATTTTACTATGGAAATTGACAAAATGATGTTATACTTTTAACATTTAATTCCTTAATTTAAGCCTTCCCAGGTTACCGTTCCCGAGGCGCTTGCTATGATATGCTTGAAAAGTTTTTGTGATGTTATGGTGACTGCAGCCAAAGAAGAAGATGCCACTAAGGAAAGCAAGAAGGAGAAATTGTTGCGGAGTTTGAATGTTAAGCAATTGCGGGAAGAAGCTACTCTTAGGGGAATTTCCAATAGCGGGTCAAAGAAAGAACTTCTTGACAGGCTTTGCAAGGATTCAAAAGCGGTCTCAGAGGACATTGTTAAAGGTAATCAACCATTCCAGTGACGGTAATTTGTTGATAATGTACTTTTACATTCGTATGGTTCATCCAAATTGTGGTAGATTAGACATTATCTGGTATGACAAAAAAAAAACAACATTTTAGACCTATCTTTTGATCTGGCACATTTTTCTGGGACAAACTAAATGGAAAAGTAAGTTATCTATATGTGATGAAGTAATGACTTCTTAAAATCTTAAATACTTCATCAGTTTTTTTCTATTTCATCTTGCCTAGAGATAAATTGTTGCATTTAACTTGCAAGGCATCAAATTCATCCAGAAACCTGAACTAACGCTCATTTAAGGTGGAATGTGGTGTACACTAATTTGATTGATCAATGAAGTTCTTAGAAACTACTTCATTGTAGGGTGGAAGGATATATGTTTAGGACACCTCAATGATGAAAGCACTTTGAAAATACTTACCATGGAATTCTGCTGTAGAGTTTTAGTTGCTAGGTGAATGATTGTTCTTGAGGAAATTTAATTTAGGAAATTGACAAGAAGACATTATATTCTTATAATTGATTCCTTTATTTAAGCCTTCCCAAGTTACCATTCGCTAGGCACTTGCTGTGATATGCTTGAAAAGTTTTTGTGATGTTATGGTGACTGCAGCCAAAGAAGAAGATGCCACAACTGAAAGCAAGAAAGAGAAGCTGGTCACTGCTACCAAGAAAGGCTCAACAGTGTTGGATCAATGGCTTCCTGATCATATTAAGTCTCAGTACCACGTCCTGCAACTGGTAATTTACCTTGGCTTAATGTATTTTCTGTTCCGATTGCCTACAAGAGGAAGGAAAAAGAAGAGGAAAGCTAAAGGTTTTTTATTTTTTATTTATTTTTTATTTTTTATTATTATTATTTTTTTATTATTTATTTTAATTTTTTTTTTTTTAATTTTTTTTTTCACGATAACATATGAGGATTCATGTTAGCCGACCCCAAATTATTTTGGGACTAAGGCTTTGTTGTTGTTGTTGTTGTTTCTAATGTTCTCCTTCTCTTCTGTTTTTCTATGCAGAATGATGAAATTTACGATGCAATGTTGAATCAGACAAATATTGGGGGTAACAATAACAAGTTCTACGTCTTACAAGTTTTAGGTTAGTTCCAATTCCTTATACATCTGTTTCAGTTCCACTTGATTGGAAGATGTCATTGACAATTTCTAAGAATACAAAGAAGAAGAAAAATATGGCCGAGTAACATCACATACCTTGCTCTGCTCTAATAATTTATTTTTCTCATTGAAATCTTACCTTTTGCGTTACCCTTCTATTTGCAGAGTCTGATGATGGTGGTAGATATATGGTTTATAATAGATGGGGTAGGGTTGGTGTGAAAGGTCAAGATAAATTACATGGCCCCTACACCTCAGTAGAATCTGCTATCCAAGAGTTTGAACAAAAGTTCTATGCCAAGACCAAGAATCTGTGGTCTGAGCGTGCAGAGTTTGTTTGTTACCCCAAGTGCTATGCATGGTTGGAGATGGACTACAATGAAAAAGGAAAGGAAACGACTGTAAGTTGGTTTAATGCTGAAGTCTGTTGGTGTTTTCATACTTGAAATACTTGCATGTTGCTAAACCTTACTTTGCACTTGATCAAAGCATCTACTCCATCGTGTTTGGGCTGCTTCAAACTCCGTGACGTGTAAACAAAACGAATATATGTATGTGACATGATACAAATGCTAATTCTACAATCTAGTTATTTTCTGTAAAGAGCAGTTGATTGTATTGTTCCAGGAGGAGGCATATGTGTGTTACAAACAGCTTGCTGTTTCTAAGTTTAGCTGTTGTTTAGACAATATCTTGAACACGACACAAGTTTACCACTTTTTTATTTGGTCTGATAAGAGATACCATTATCAGGTTGCTGAGTCCAAGAATAAAGTGGAAATCACTCTTCGAGAAACAAAACTGGAGACCCGTATTGCAAAGTTCATATCACTTATTTGTAATATCAGCATGATGAAACAGCAAATGATGGAGATAGGTTTGTTTTTCCATCCTGTTAGTTATCATGTTGCTGTTCTAAATGTCAAACATATACCATTCTCCACTCTGTATCTATCCTTCTCCATTAAAATATGATTTTTTTGTTACTGGCTTAATGAATTCTGTGTTTATGTTCATTTTATCTAAATTGTAGGGTATAATGCTGAAAAACTGCCACTTGGTAAGCTTAGCAGATCAACAATATTGAAGGTTAGTTTCTGTATCGACATTCAGGGTATAGACATTTACCATCACCTCCTAGATTGTCAGGTCCTGGTCTCTGTCATAAGAATGTCATTGGCTATTTTCTGGGTTTCATTGGAACCACATTCTTGGTAGACCAAGTGTTGTGAAAATTGCAGCGAAAACAGATTTCTGACTCTGTCTGTCTCTTTCTCTCTCTTCCAAATGTCAGAGGGGGACAGCATAGTTAAGGGAAGGGGGTCAGTACATTTGCATTCACACCACTTTTGGCGGTTTCCGCTCTACAAACATTTAACATGCAATCCACTGGGACAATGACACTGTATGGAAAGTCTACCCTTGGTTAAAATTGCATACACTTGAAGTTCGTTACAGGATGGCTGAAATAATTTAATTTAATTCAAGACTCAAGCAGTTATATGAACAGATGTTCATTTAGGTGTTCTCTTGGTTTAATGGTTTCTAAATAGTGTAGCGTGTAGCTTAGGGCCTGAACTAGCTAAACAAGGGTGGCGAAACTAGTCAGCAAGCTTGAACAAGGGAGGGGTGGGGAGAGGGAAGGGATGTCTTGCTATGCCAACCAATAGTTGACTTCTTCTTTCCATTTACTTCTTTTACAACACATTCACATAGGTATAATAATGAACTACTTAACTTTTTCGATAGTTTTTTTTTTCTAATTATAACTGCTATACTATTTGTTGCGTTATATATTCTTTTGACCAAGCTCACAGCCTAAGTATCTATTGATTGCATTTGGATAAGGAATATGCTTTAACAGGGTGTCCTCTTGGTATGCTTTAGGTTCTTCAAATTAAGTAATGCTTTAAATTGCTCTGGAGTATTCAGGTATATCCAGGTTTACAATGAAATAGGTAAGCAGACCTAAAATTAGCTTTATAATCGTCGAAGAAAAGAGCAAGTTGTTACCGGAAATATGAGGATTCCACCATTATTGTCATAGAGGGGTTTTTCTTCTTTTGGTTGGGGTGTGGGGTAGAGGATAGTTTTTGGTTGTGCGATATCCTTTTTTGACGGAGCAGGTCTTTCTTAATTCTGTATTTTGTTTTCAATATAATTTATCTTGCTTACTCTTTTTACTAAAATATGTACGACTATGTAAAGATTATTTATCTAGTTTTTAAGTTCATCGTTTTTGCAATCTGCATTGCTTGCATGATGTAAAACCCAAGATTTATGAATGGAATGTACCCTTACATTGTGTGTTTTTTATTTATTTATTTTATTTTTATTTTTTATGGGCAATGCTAGGGGCACAAAAGTAGTTTACAAAAAGATAGATACAAAATGCGGTGACGGTATTTTATTGGTTGCATCGGTGGTGGACCCGCCACATTCTAATTAAAGCACCAACACAATTATAACACATCATTTTGTAAACCAAATTTTGTGACTATTTTTGTAGCTTTAGCATTACCCTTTTTATTTATATATCTCCCATCATATCACCTGGAAGCATGGAAAGGTTACTGCTCTTTCTTCTCAACTGTTAAATACTTAAAATGACAAATACTGTGTTAATGAATTTGAATAGGGTTATGAGGTCTTGAAGAGGGTTGCTGATGTGATTGGCCAATCAAATAGAAAAAAGCTTGCTGACTTAAGTGGGTGAGGACATGCTCATTTAAATATCTTTTGTTCGCACTCGATAAAGCTCATAAATATTTTCTACGATATATATTTTTATAGAAGTAACATAACTAAACTTTAGGTTTAGTTGCTAATAAATTGTTTGTAATTTGGACTGATAATATGATGCTATTTCTCAAATGGCTGTTGATTGCAGAGAATTTTACACCATTATTCCTCATGATTTCGGTTTTCGTAAAATGAGTGAGTCTCTTCCTCTGAACTCATGTTGCATGATCTTTCGAAATTCACAGCTGACCATATTGGTCAGAGTTAGCAGAAAATGGCAATTGTTTGAAATACATTACTCTTTAAGCCTCATTTGTAAGTGCATCTGTGGTTTCTTTGGGGATATGTAATTGACATTAGATAATGGAACAGGTGAATTTGTAATTGATACCCCTCAAAAACTAAAGCGCAAACTCGAACTGGTAATTTCATCTCTCTCTCTCTCTCTCTCTCTGGGGGTTGTCTGCTTAATACCTTTTGAGATGCCCATGGGGTGCTGATGATAAATGCTTTATTTATTTATTTATGATCATGATTAGCTGTTCTATATTTGAAGGTTGAAGCCCTAGGCGAGATTGAAGTTGCAACAAAGTTGTTGGAGGATGATGTTGGGATGCAGGTATTTCTTTTTTGTTTCTCCCAGGAAGCTGATTTACTGTATTTAGTGAATATTATGGTTCAAAATTTATTACCAAGTTCAACACTGATTAGTGTGGACTAATATGATATGCACCCTTAAACCTTACTTTGCTACCTATCTTTAGTTACATCACAACTTCATCATTTTCATGGCTGCTTTTGTGCCAACCTCCTTTTTTGTTTTTATTCTCAAAACGTAAATAGAAGTTTGAACAGCGGAAAATATTTTTTGCATGTAAAAATTATTCCGAAAGATGTTTGCTGGACTAGGAGTCTTTAATTGGCCACTTTAGTTACTGTGACATTTTCTACAAGCTGTTAAACACTCCCATAAAGTGTTAGTGTTTGCTGGAAGATACATATGCTTAAGGCCCACTTTCTCTTTACAAGCAATTTTACTATATTCTTTTTGTCTTTACGGCAGGAAGATCCATTGTTTGCTCATTATCAACGCCTTCATTGTGATTTGACTCCGATAGAAGCAGATTCGGAGGAATTTAACATGGTATACTCCTTTTGCTGTATATTTTATAATCTCTCCGTCCCGAAAAGATTGTCCCACTTAGACTTTCATGGTCAACTCAATCAAAGTTTGACCACAATTTTATGAAAACCTAATGATCCCTATGCAATTCTAAAAATTGTGATTTATTCCTAATGATGAATCAATAACACTTTTTATAATTGTGCGAGGATAATTTAGTTCTCGTAAATTATGGTCAAAGTTCAATTGAGTTGACCATACAAGTCAAAGTGGGACAAACATTCTGTGACAGAGGGAGTATATACTTTTTGATGTTTGCAATCAGAAAACTATGATTCCCCCCCTCCTCCTGTCATGAATTTCCTTCAAATCGTAATTCTATGAAGTTCCACCTTTTTGTATCTGCGTGTTTGTGTTGTTGCACAATCTTCTATTGTTTCCTGATACTTACATATCAACTGTTCTTGTCTATATTCAGATTGCGAAGTACATGAAGAACACTCATGCAAAGACACACTCAGATTACACTGTCGATATTGTTCAAATATTTAGGACATCGAGAGAAAGTGAAGTCAAACGTTTTGAGAAGGTAAGGCACAGACTGAAAAGAAAATTTTCCTTCCATTCGCTCTAAAAATGGAATTATTTGCAACTCAAGTCTTGCTATACGTTCTCTATTGTTGTTGTGAGCAGTTTTCCAATACGAAAAATAGGATGCTTTTGTGGCATGGTTCCAGGCTTACAAATTGGACTGGAATCCTATCCCAAGGTTATATATTACTCCCTCCGTCCCACTTCACTTGGCACTAATTTCCATTTTGGGACGTCCCACTTCACTTGGCACTGCCCAAAATGGAAAAGAATATTCACTATTCCCTCCACTCATTCTCTCTCCTACTTCACTTTTACACTCACAACATTCTCTCTCCTAACTATTCCTCCCACTCATTCTCTCTCCTATTTAATTCTTTATACTCACAACATTTTCTTACACTTTTTTTCACTCTTATTTTTCCTTAGTTACCGTGCCACTTCACTTGGTGCCAAGTGAAGTGGGACGGAGGGAGTATTCTTCTTTCCCTCCAAAAATTACTTATTGTGAATTGTAATGCCATCTGCGAGATATTTGACTTTGTGTTGTTTCACAACAAACAACCAGGTTTACGTATTGCTCCTCCAGAAGCACCTGTAACAGGTTACATGTTTGGAAAGGGTGTATATTTTGCTGACATGTTTTCTAAAAGTGCAAATTATTGCTGCTCGAGTCATGCGTCTTCGGATGGTGTGCTGCTTTTATGTGAGGTGCGTCTTGTTATATAATTTTGTAGTTTTTCCTTTCTTTCTTTCTCTCTCTCCTTTTTTTTTTTTTTTGAAATACGGTTTATAGAAAATCGTGGTAAAATGTGGTACTGTCATCAAAGTGCATTAGTGATCGGCATTGCTGTGTTACTTAAAGACTAATGTTAAGGCTTCTATATTGGTTTATGAATGCTTAGGTTGTAGCTTAAACCCTTTTAAAAGACTCTGAACTTGTTTGACCATAGGTGGCACTTGGTGACATGGCTGAGCTGTTAACAGCAAAAACTGATGCTGACAAGCTGCCACAGGGGAAGCTAAGGTATGATTCTTTCTATATTTGCTTTTTGTCACCTCTTCATCGTTTTGCCAACATTGTCCGCCGTCATTTTATTTGTATTATCTGAAATTTCACACTCCCTCCATCCCAAAATGCTAATATCATTTACCATTTTTTGTTTGTCTAAAAAAGATAGTCCCATTTCCTTACAACAACAACATTAACCAACATTACCCCAGTCTGGTAAAGGCTCCCACCTAAAGTGAGGTAAGGGGAGTCGGATGTACGCAGCCTTGCCCTTCTCTTAAAGCACAAATAGGCTATTTCCGGATGATACATGATGAAAATTGCGGTGAAAATTGCATGAACTGACTGCTGGTTCATAACAAAGAAGTGCACATTTTGTTTTATTCCATCATATTCCCTAGCAAAAAAATAGTGAGTCTTTGGCTCCATCGGGTGATGGAAATCCCATTTCCTTACTTACCAAAAAAAAAAGATAGTCCCATTTTCAAAATTGATAGGTTAAAATCATTGAACTTCCAAAATTGCCCACAAAGGAAGAAGAGTGGTGGATGAGAGCCAACCAAGGAACACAAAGAGAGTAATTGAGTAATAATTAAACTGCATTAAGGATAAAGATGTAAATGAAAATTGTTAGACAAAATCTTACAAAAGCACAAAAGAGAAAAGAATCACAATATATTAAATGATACAAAGTACAACAAAACATAAACAAAGAGAAAACCTGTAGGAAAAAATTCGTATCTTGATCTTCTTGATGTTGCCCGAGTCGTGTGTAACACATTCTCCTTAAGACAAATTCGCCCCCTCATCGAGTTGTGCTTGAGGTTGTTTTGGACGTTCGCCTCCCAGGATAAAACGGACGGATCAGACTATTCTTACACACTAGAATCTCCGGCGAATCTCACTATGATTGGACAAAATCAACAACAACAACAACAACAAAGCCTTAGTCCCAAAATAATTTGGGGTCGGCTAACATGAATCCTCATATGTTATCGTGAAAAAATTAAAAAAAATAAAAAAAAAAAAAAAAAAAATTAAATTAAATTAAATTAAATTAAAAAAATAAAAATAAATAAATAAATAAAAAAAAAAAGTAAAAAAATAAAATAAAATAAAAAAGTAAACAATAAAAAAATCAAAAAAAATTTACGGGAGTCATTACCTTGTATTCATGGGGTTTAATTCCACACTTTGTAACCCCTAATACCAAGGTAATGATCCCTATTAATCCCTCGTTAATTTAGGGATCATGGGACATCAATAGTGGTGTTAAATTCTAAAATTTACACTTTCAACCCACCAATTTTGAGCTATCATATCTTTCTCGTCCAATCTCAAATTGGACATATAGATATATCATTTCAATGCTCACATGTAGTGGAACATGAACCCACAATAATCTTTGTCAAACGACAAACGATTCATGTAATGAAAATACACAATTTCCTTCACACACAACATATTTTTCCAACACACAACATATATTTCAAACAAAAATAAATTGTTAAAATGTTTGAATAGTCAAATGGGACTATCATTATGGCACAGAGGGAGTATGACCTTAGAAGAACTACTTGGTCGTTGATATACTCAAGTACGTGTATTTTTTCACTTTGATGTTCTATTATTAAACTGAACTGCAAACTGACAAGCTCTCGTGCAGTATTGAGAGTACCTCGAGTTTGATTAGTTCCTTGTCTCCTGTAAGGTTATAATAGCAAGTAATTAAACAAATGCAGTTATTTGTTCAATCCACTCCCCCTCGTGACCCCAAGAAATAAGATAACTGGTTAATCATTTTAGTAAAAGGCTTTTGATCTAGGTCTTTGGATTCGCCATAGTTGGGAAATGACGCTTTGTGACTTGATTGACTGGAATTTATGATCTGACTTCGAACTTAGCGAATTGGAAATCTGATTCACGAAGTGGATGATATTTTAAAAAATGCGGAGAACAGATCAAATTGTTCTTATAGATTGATGATATTAGTTCACATCTAAGCTTGAATGATCATACTTTTGGGTTTTAACTAATTGAACCAAAAAGAGGATAAGAAGAGAGTGTAAAGACAGATAATTCAACCAACTCTGAACATGTAATATTTCAGAAGGCTAGTTTATGGGAAATTTCTATACTCCCTCCGTCCCATTAATAACTTCACTTTTTGCCAAAACGGGTGTCCCATTTAAAGCTTCACCTTTCCTAAAATGGCAAAGAATCTTTACTATTCCACCCACTCATTCTCTCTCCTATTTTACTATTACACTCGCAACATTTTTCAAATTTACTATTTCCTCCACTCATTCTCTCTCCTATTTTACTATTACACTCACAACATTTTCTCCACTCACCAATTTCCTTAATTTGTGTGCCCACCCCAAAAGGGTGAAGCAATTACCGGGACGGAGGGAGTATTAGTTTTCCTACTACAATGATCATGCTTATTATTTTTGTTATATTTAATAGTAAGTGATAATGTAATTTACTTCAAGCTAATTATTATGAATATATTGCTGTTCCTGCTCTGACCCAAATTTTGTTCTAGTCGCTCTCTCCCCTCTTTTGACCTTTGAATTTGGTACCAAACCATACCTCCAACCATAAACTCAAGAACTGGATGAAGCCTCATAATTATGGAACGAAGGAATCAAATATTTTAATTAAAACAAAAATAAAAAAGGACCCAACTCAAATTTCTCAAACTCCCTTTCATATGAATAAATTAAAATGTACAGCCTATTTGAAATGTAGACATGGTTACCGAAATGGACACATTTAATATAAAATGCATTTATTTGTAGCAATTGACATCTAATAGTCCAACAATTTGTCTGTAGCAATTGGTTTAAGCGCGAACATCTGATTCTGGCGTACGAGTTACATATAAGTGAGACCATAAATAAAAGAAAGCCAATGTTCCTACTCCATCCATCCTAAACAAGTGTCCATTTTTCAAAAGGCTTTGTCCCCAAAAGTGATGCGGTGCCGAAGTATGAGTTTGATCAATACACGATTTATCGGGGAAGCTTACAGTAAGTAATTCCCTAAGATAGATAAACTAGCCCTACAAGCTAGGATTTTCACACAATCCAGGTGGAAGAAATAAAACAAACACGAAGTTTGATAAATATCGTAGTAATATTGAACAATGGTTAATTTTCGAAATTAACAATAACCCTCAATTTATAGGGCTCCTACGACTTGTAAAACAAGTAGAAACCTTCTAAAAATTAGCTTAACCTATTAGGACTCTAAAACAACAAAATATATCCTAAATCTACTCTAAAACATGAAAATGTTACCTACCTAAATCCGAAAATTACAAATTAAATTAAAACTAATTAAATAACTATCAAAATAAATCCTATATTGTCCCACATCAGACACTCCCATTTGAAAAGAACTCGTCCTCGAGTTCATGTCAGAAGCTTGAACCACGCCAAATAAAAAGATATTTGAAATATATAAAACCCATTGACACGGTAGGATTCAGGATGACTTCTTTAACGCAAATAATTATTCGTTCGTCTTGATTTGTCGAACTCGTAATGACTTCATGTATTGGATGGATTGGAAAAGATGTTGGTATCCACGTTCTACAATCTTGGCCTAATTTGACATCATTCCCATCTATATTATTCTCCTCTACTTCGAGATGACTCGTCCTCGTGGCCAATTCTGAATTAAGTGGTGTGAAAAATCTTCTTCTTTGCCTTGTTCCGAAAAATCTTTTTTGTTGACTTGGTCCGAAAAATCTTCTTTGTTGACTTGGTCCTTGTGATGTGGTTGGATCCATGAGCAATTATCTTGGCACCAACATCGCCCTTTATAGTTGCGAATTAGCCCATAACGCTTGCAGTTCCCCCTCTATTCGTTCATAACGAAAAGTCAAATTTTGAATCATAATTGTTATGTTGTTCATGTTGCTCGACATCTTAATCTCTTTGAGACGTCAGAAAGGCTGGTGTTATCTCCACCGTCTTGGTTAGCCATTACAAGGGGGAAATCCTCGCTCTGATACCACTTGATGCGGCGCGAAGTATGGGTTTGATCAATACACGATTGATCGGGGAAATTTACAATGAGTAATTCCCTATGATAGATAAACTAGCCTTACAAGCTAGGATTTTCACACTAATCCAGGTGGAAGAAAGAAAACAAACATGAAGTTTGATAAAATATCGTAGTAGTATTGAACAATGGTTAATTTTCGAAATTAACAATAACCCTCAATTTATAGAGCTCCTACGGCTTGGAAACAAGTAGAAACCTTCTAAAAAATATCTTAACATATATACTAACCTATTAGGACTCTAAAACATCAAAATATATCCTAAATCTTCTCTTAAACATGAAAATATTACCTACCTAATAATAAATCCGAAAATTACACATTAAATTAAAACTAATTAAATAACTATCAATATAAATCCTAAGCTGTCCCACATCAAAACGAGTGTCATTTTCTAATGAAGTTATCAAAGTCACCTTATAAAACTACCATACGGAGTATTTCCTAATGTGCACTTGATAAAACATGGTGTACTCGTACTCATTAAGGGTATTTTCATATACGTGCTACTAAAACTGCATAAAAGTCAACATCCTATATTTCCTTCAAAAAATGAATATGGACATTCATTAGGGGCTGGGGGTTTTATATGCGGACTGTGCATTGAAGCTAATATCCTAAATCTGATTTTGCAGCACTAAAGGAGTTGGTGCAACCGCCCCTGATTCTACAGATGCTCAGACACTTAAAGACGGTGTTATTGTTCCCCTGGGAAAGCCTAAACAACAATTGAGCACCAAGGTCAAACTCTAAAATCACTTAATTTGTCCATATTTTCCCATAGATTTCTTATTATGTTAGTATCAGGCTAAGATCACCAACATTACTCATCTTGCAGGCCAGCTTATTGTACAACGAGTACATAGTCTACAACGTGGATCAGATCAGAATGCGTTATGTTGTTCACGTTAACTTTAATTACAACAGATAAAGTAAATTTACAATGTTTTCTAGTCTGTTTTACTCAGAAGTTGCAGCCTGAGAAATTCTTGAGCTCGAGAAAAAAGGGCACTCACTAGGCTGAACATTGTTTTTGTAGAAACTCAAGTTGGCTTTAAGAAAATAATCATACCCGTAATATTTTCGGCCTAAGTTTGTTTTTGTCCACTGTACTTTGAGGGTACTCTCACTTTTATCATTGCACTATTTTATTAAGATGAAAACCCATGTACTTTGAAAAACCTATCATCCCTGTCCCAAATTTACGAATTGGGGCACGGATTGGGCATGAATTAGGGCACAAATTTGGTATCGGGATGATAGGCTTTCCAAAGTACAGTGTTGTTTTTATGTTAATAAAAAAGTGCAATGGTTAAAGTGAAAGTACAATGGAAAATGAAGTTAGGCCTTAAAAGTTTGGATGGTGCAAGTGTGTATGTAGTGTGTGTTTGTGTGTGATGAAGTAAAGTTGATGCAGCTCAACAAGCCAGTATTTATATCACTAGATCTGCTTCCATCCATAGTATGACTTCATTAAGAATCTATGCCCTTTTTGTGATTCAAGCATGACCACTATCCTTTTTATTCCTTGTATGGGTTTACATTAGAAATGTGGGATCGTTGCAGTCTGGATGATCATGTCGTCTAGATTAAATTTTCTTCAAATGGATGATCTCTGCAGTCTGGTTGACCATGACGTCTAGATTAAATTTTTTTCAAATGGATGATCTCTGTTGGTGGGGTAAAAGTGGTGAAAAGACTATCCAACCCTCAAAATGAGATATGGATGGGCATAGGGTCCAGATTAAATCTCCTTCACATGAATGGTCCGTGTTGATTGATGAAGTGAAAGTAGTGAAATGATGATCCAACCCTGGTGGCGTGAAAGTGGGTGAAAAGACAACCCAACCCGAAAAAACAGAATCCAATGACCATCATTCCAACTGCTATGTTGTCGTACGACTTTCACCCTCATGAGGTGAGGGTAAAATTGGGTGTGGTTTCACTTGCTTCATGGGTGGGAGCATAGAGAAAAATTGACCAACTAAAACATGTATAGTTTCAAATCTCTTATGTTTAACTGATGACCATACCACATCTTGATTGGTTAATATCTATGCGACGAAAAACCTTATAAGTGAGGTAAAATTAGGTGGTGTAAGTTTATCGGAACTTTTATGAACAACAAGAGTATATACACGCTCAATTGAATTGCGATAAAAAAAAATCAAAATTTGCTTATAATTAAAAGCAAATTCAAAACTTTTTTCGATATTCCTTTAAGAAAAAGGGAGTATAATTTATGAGTAAAGCATATACATTCGACTCTAAACATATGAATTTAACCTTCTATTCATGTTACGACAACACATTATATCTAAAGAGTTCATATCTCCTCGAAGAAATATGGTAACAACAACATATTCACTATCATCCGACATCTCTTCTCCCCTCTAGGCTCTTATATTCATAGGTGATTAACTCCTCGTTGGAGAAGCAGGGCACGTGAACGTGCACTGCAAAATAGCAATTTGGTTTTGCACGTGCTCTCCTTCTCCAACACGGGTTCCTCACCTCCCTAGCCCTACCTCTTATTTTCTCCCATTTTTCGGGATCTTAATTTTCAATAGTAAACATATACGGATATTTTTATGCAGAGTATTTTCTTTAAAATGTCATTCTTTTCGTATAATGTTATTATAGTGTATATAGTTTTATTATATATGAACTATACAAGTATAATATGGAGTAAAAAGAGAACTGATCGCTATAATTAAAAGCATTTCTACATGTATACATAAAAGATGCACTATGAATATGGTTTTTTTTTTTTTTTTTTTTTTTTGCAGCACTACTGGAAAAATAACCTTTAATAACCCTTATTAATTTGAAGAATATTAAGAAATTGGCAATCATATAGTGACTTATGAAACTATAATATACTTTCTCCGTTCACTTACATACTTCACACATAATATTTTGGGCGTCCAATTACATACTTCACATTTTGTTTCTTTACCCAAAATGAAAAGTTTTTATTATTAAAAAATTAACCCTACCCCACTCATTCTCTCTCCTACATTATTTTATTACTCACAACACCATTATAATTTACTATTCCCTCCACTCATTCTCTCTCCTATTTTACTTTTACATTCACAACATTTATATCATTATTTTTTTCCTTAATCCACGCGTGAACAGTAACTGTGAACTATGTAAATGAACGGAGGGAGTATGTATCAAATAAGACCTAAATCTACTTTTAAACACGAGATTATTGCCTGTCAAAATACAAATATGAAAATTACAATAAAATTAATCAAAACTAAAGTATTAAATACAAACTTATTAACCTCCATCACTATCAAATAGGGGTGTTCACGATCCAAATTAATCCGATTTTTGTCAAAATTTTAAAAAATCAGGACCAGACCAATTCTTTGATTTTGTATAAATTTAGGATCAGGGACCAGACCATATACATTATAGGGTCGGTCTCATTGGTCCGATTTCAATGGTTCTATTTTGGTACATTATAGGGTCGGTCTCGTTGATCCGATTTCAATGGTCCTATATTTGATCCAGTTCCGTCGGTTTTACAAATAACATTGGAGTACTATATTATTTTACAAAAAAAAACACATACGGCAATTAATATTAACATTAGTTCTGGCAAAAAAAATATTTAAATTAAATCAAGAAATAGAAAACCAAATCAAGGACAATAATCAGAAATTAGAAATTTCGAACCAAAAACCAGAGTAGTTATATTGGTTCCGATCCGAATTTAATCGTTGTATATTTTTTTCAAAACCAAACCAAGACCAAAATAAATAATTGGTTCCAAATAAATTTCGAATCAAAACCAGACAAGTTATATTGGTTCGATCCGAAGCAAGACCTAAATCTACTTTTAAACACGAACAAGACCTAAGCAAGACGGCGGAGACCTAAGCAAGACGAACAAGACCAGAGTAGTTATATTGGTTCGATCCGAAGCAAGACCTAAATCTCCAACGCCGGCAACCATGGCGGAGAAGAAGCGCAAGTCTAGAGACGAACATCGCAGACCGAAGCAAGACGGCGGCAAGAGTGTGATGAGAAAAGATTCGAGTTCAAATCAAAAGAACAGGAAATACAGTAAGAGTGGAGGGGAAAGGGTGAAAAAAGGGCCACGTTTGCCTAATTCCTTGCGAAAGGAGATCGAGATCCTAAACCCTAGGAACGAAGATAGCGACGAGGACGCCAATTCCGATGAGGGCAACGACTTTTACGAGTACGAAGAAGCGGTTCCGGAGGAGGAATCGAAGAAGAATCGCCGGTACGATCCCGTTGATGACCTGCAGTATGAATTTTCGGCCGACAAGGTTCGCGATGCTGATTTTAATCTCAATTTCTGTATTTTTTTCATGCTCTTCACTTTACCAATATTGACAGTTGCAAAAGTAATCTGCACCACTGGTATTGCTATACTTCTAAAATTGCCGAGGTTCCAATCAAAGTTGATGTGCAATTACAATTACTCTCTGTTTGATTTTTTTCTTTAACTGCTTGTGTTTGCATCATTTTTTCTGGTTTGTAGGATGATGATATAGGATCTGATGAAGGCGACTTTGAAGCGGACAGTGACGAAGAGGAAGATGAAGGGAGGCATGCAAGGATGTTGGAAGGACTCACTGGTCTCCCCAGAGATGCTTTTGAAGGTAATTAAGTCTTAATTATATCACACATTGCCTGAGTTCTAGTTTAAATGTTTATAGAAGCACAATGTCCATGCAAGAGATATGTACTGACTGCTGAGTGTGTTTGCAAACACCTGATAGACCATATAGGGGTAGTTCGGGAGTTATAGATAAGTTTGTCGTCGCGCATATTGGCAAATTTCTGAAGATATTCCTAATAACAACTCAAGATGATGTTTTGACCATCAACACATGATCTCTAGATATACACAGAAGCAAAAGGTAAAAATAAAATAAAAATAGAAGTGCTGATAGCTTGATCCTGTAAGCACTTTGAATGGATGTTATATTAGTTAGCAATTTATGTTATGGCGGATATATTTGGAAAGCAGAAATAAGTCAACAGCATGATCAAGAATGTGTAAGAGTCTAAAAAATTTGAAGGCTTTGTTGTAAGCATGAGATTATGAATATCCTTTTGGAGAAATGATTAAGACGACGCGGCATTTTGTTGCTGGTAAAGATCAACCGTGAATAATGATTTTGAATATTGTAAATTATTCTTTGAGGATATTGGAGGCTAGTCAATAAAAGATAAACTAAAGTGTTAACTTTCACTTGCAAGACATGTTATCTTTTATACTGGAAACTCACAAGAGGGTGGTGACATAGATTTAGGTACAATCAATCGAACAAAAAAGATAGTAATATGTTGTCCAAATATACGTTTTCAATGATGATAATAGAAGATAGGATATGCACGTCCTTCTTTATTACAATTTACATATAGTAGATACAAAAGCAAAATGTTGCAAAAGTTATTGTGATGCAGTTTTCTATGATTAAGTATCCTTTGGATATCACCATTTTCTTGAGACGTATTTTAGGTCTTTGGCTTGATAATTAAGGGTATTTACGTACATCTGCTATTAAAGGTGTTTAAAAGTCAACTTTACTAAATAGCTACTAAGAGGATACTCTTTTAGGGGCGAGAGATTGTTTTATTTGCATCTAATATCAAATTCCAACTGTACTAACCAAATATTATTATGAATGAACAGAGAAGAAGAGGAAAAGGGATGTCGTCATTACAGAGGCACACCCAGAATCTGAATATAACCCTAGCCGCAGTGATGGCCGTGGTCTAAGCATTCAGGACCTTCTGGATCCACTACATGGGAAGCCTGGATTCAGCAAACTTAGAAAGAGCATGGAAAGAATGGAGAAGAAGTCCAAGGTAACCCCCGCACCTCTTCCAAAAGTGGATCGGGAGGAAGTGGAGAGAAAAGTAACCTATGAATTTTCGAAGAATGATATCACAAAATGGGAACCACTGGTCAAAAAGAACAGAGAGGCGCCTACCATATATTTTAATGAAGATAAGGACGTCGGATTATCTACCGTGGGGGCAATAGCTTCTGAATTCGAACCTAGGACTGATTTTGAAAAGAAAATGGCATTGTTGGTTAATGATGATGAACTTTTGGAAGCTCACAGAAAAGATGGTGCAAGGCTACTAGAACTTAACAAGGTATGGTGGTCTAAAAATTGAACATGCATGGACTCATGGTCCTCAAGTAATTTGTTGTCATTAACTATCACATTATCACCTACAATTTCAACAATGCTTGATATTGAAGTTTTTTGATGAATTGTTTTGCTTGTTTTTGCATACGATTGGCAGATATCTGTGGAAGATGTGAAGGAACGGCAGGATCGTCTTGCTAAAATGCGTAATCTTCTTTTCCGCCATGAGATGAAGAAAAAACGCGTAAAGAAGATAAAGTCCAAAACATATCATCGGTTGTTGAAGAAAGATAGACTAAAAGCAGCAGCAACTGACATTGGAATGGATCCTGAAGCTGCTAAACAACTTGCAATGAAGCAAGAGTTCAAAAGGGCTCAGGTGATCAGCATTTCTTCTGCATCAGTTTTTTTTTTTTTGAATTGTACCAGGAATTAACTGATTTCATTTACCACTTTCCTTGCAAATGTGATACAGGAACGATTGACTCTTAAGCATAAAAACAGCAGCAAATGGGCAAAACGCATTTTGGAGCGTGGTTTGGCTGTTCAAGATGAGGGGACACGAGCTGCTATAGCTGAGCAGCTCCAGCAACATGCTTTTTTGACTAGAAAAATGAAATCTATGAAGGACGGCAGTGACAGTGACGAGAGCAGCGATGATGATGATGGTGATGACGACAGCTATGCGGGTTCAGATGAGGATGATGCACATAAATTACTGGAGAAAGCGAAAAAGAAAACAACTAAAGTCTTGGGAGAAGAAGATGAAATTCCTAAATCAGGATTGCTTTCTTTACCTTTTATGGTGAGTCCTCGCTATTCCAGTGTCTTCTTTTCATTGTTAGTTGATAAGTCAAAGATCGGAATCAATTTTTGGTTCATGGTTGAAGTCCTTGCCATTTTAAGAGGAAACAGGCACATGATTCATTTCCTTGATTCTGGTGTATTGCACATGACACTCCACAGCTTTAAGCCTTTACTTGGCAGATGAGAGTGTTATTCTAATAAACCTACTTGTAATTTTATTTGTTTGACATAGGTCCGTGGAATGAAAAAGAGAAAAGAAGCGGCTGATGAAGAAGCTAAGCTTGCTCTTCGAGAGTTCGAGTCATCATTGAAGCAGTTGGAGGATAAGGACGAGGCCGATAGCCCACCAAGTATAGGGCATTCCAGCGGTAGAAGGGTTTTTGGTGGTCCCAGAAAGCAGCATCAAGAATCGAGTAATACGATTAAAACAGATAAGTTTTACGGTAATTCCGACAGTGAAGATGACTTGGAGGCCAGAGAAGACGTTGATGTCACTCTTAACAAAATGAATTACAAACAGAAAGACTTGAATGTTGATCCTAGTTCTTTACGTCAAGCATCCGAGATGGGTCATGATCCTTTGTTTAAGGTTATAATTTTTTTTTTGTTATTTTATAGGCTTTATAAGAAAATCACATTGTCAAGTGTGACCAATACTGCCTTTCTATTGGATGTAGAGCTTTGAAGATATTGTGAAAGACCCAGGGGCCAAGACCTCATATGAAGTTGCTATCTTCGCATCAAACTCTTGGAAAAAGGTTGCTACACATAACTTCTTTTTCTAATACTAGTATTTATTCACGAAACAAAAGGAATTGATCATTATGTTCTGATAAATTTTGACTGATATAGAAAAAGAATTTACCGGAAGATGTTGAAAAGAGAAGAAGTGCAAAAGAAGCAAAGGCTGAGTACTCTTCTCGAGCTTCACAGTCCGATGATGGTGGCCAAGATGTAGAGGTATGATATTTCTGTATATTAAATTTTCATCTTTGTTACTCCCTGCGTCTTAAAATGAATGTCCGATTTCAACTTTGAGGGACATTTAAGAAAGTTGGGATTAAGCATTTTCAGTAGCATAATAGTACATAAAAATCCTTAATGATCTTATAACATATTGCATCACGATCGTAAGTGTGAATTATAACTTGTTTGATGATGGATGATTTAGTAATTTCTCAAAAAAGGACATTCATTTTGGGACTCATTTTTCTGGAAATTTCGACATTCATTTTGGGACGGAGGGGCGTCTTTCTTGACTGCTGTATAGTGGCCAGTAGTTGACTTTTCTGAACACTCTTTCTGCTGTTGATGTTTCTCAAGGAAGGAGACGAGGGCAGTGATTCAGATAGTGAAGGGCATATGGTAGATGGGATTCTATCAGCAGGAACTAAATACGAACTCCCATCTCAAACTGATCTTATTCGGTGTGCTTTTGCGGGTGATGATGTAGAGGAAGAATTTGATAAGGACAAGCAAGAGATTCTGAATGAAGAAAATCCAGAACCTGAAAAGCCGGTTTTACTCCCTGGGTGGGGCCAATGGACTGACATTCAGAGAAAGAAAGGCCTGCCGTCGTGGATGCTTGCTGAGTACGCGGATGGCAAAAAGAAGAGGGAAGAAGCTGTTAAGAAGAGGAAAGATGCAGCTCTCAAACACGTCATCATCACCGAGAAAATTGATAAAAAGGTCTGTAGCCTCCATTTTGCAAGTCTTTTTGGATTTGATATTCATACTCCCTCCTTCCCATATAAATGTCGTACTTTTCTTTTTAGTCTGTCCCATAATAAATTTCGCGTTCCTAAACAAGGAAATAATCTTAATGCAAATTTAGTAAAATACATTCCTTAAAAACTTTGACAAGTCAAATATGACATTTATTATGGACAGAGAGTGTAGTTATTTTAATGCTGGTATAAAGATTGATACCTAGGCAGTGGCGAAGCAACGTTGTGGTAATGGTGGTCACTTGACCCCCTTGATTTTTTTACTTGATTTTTTTACCTCCTACAAGGTTAGGAACATAAACATTTTTACCTCTAAAAACAGTAAATTTGACAATTTTGACCCCTTTGGTTTAGGAAAAAATATCACTATATCATAATTTTGACCCATCCCGTGAAATCCTGGCATCGCCACTTTACCTAGGGATGTCTAATAATTCAATCTGTGAAAAGTTGAAGAAGGCATTTACACGATAAATGAAACTCTGCAGGCTGAAAAATTACAGACGACGAAGCTGCCTTATCCATTCACATCCAAGGATGTTTTTGAACAGAGCCTTCGGATGCCTATTGGTCCTGAATCCAACCCTGCCACAGCAATTGGAGCGCTTATTCGCCCTGAAGTAAGTTCTCCTATTTCTTGATTCTTTTTTTTTTTTTGAAGAAAAGAAAAAAAGAATCTAAAATATGCACTTTTGATATGTTGTGATAGAAACTATTGCAAGTTTGTCCCACTTTGATTAGAGCCGTCAATTTGGGATCGTCCCGTCCCGCCATATAAATGGGACGAGATGGGATAGTATATTATAATCCCGTATAAAAGCAGGCCTACTTTCGTTTGGGACGCGGGACAAGTCGGGACGGGACGTCCCACATTTTTATAATTTTAATTTTAACTTTTTTAACCTCAAATATATTTTAGCACTTAATTCTTAATTTGTTTTTTCAATTATCCATTGATTTTTTGTGTTAATTAAGCTATTTTATGAATTTAACAAGTTTTTATCTTGTTGGATTGCAAAAAATTAATCTTATATTTTCAATTTAATGTTTTGGCATCATCTCATCTAGATTTTAGTTTTATAATATTAGCGTCTTGTTGTCCCGCATTGTCCCGTCCCGAGATGGGAGGGACGGGATGAGGATTTTCTGTCCCGCGAAGAATTCAGGACGTCCTGTCCCGTAAAATTGCGGGATTTCATAGTTTCTTCCCGTCCCTTCCCATCCCATCCCATCCCATCCCATCCCGTATTCCAGAAGTGATGGCTCTAACTTTGATTGATTTTGTTACAGGTGGTAAAGAAATCTGGTTTAATTATAAAACCGATTAATTTTAAGGATGTAAATCCTCATGAAAGGAAGAAAGAGGAGCATAAGCAAGGAGGGCAGAAACCAAAGAACAAGAGTAGTAGTGGTAAAGCTGCAAAAAGGAAGAATACCAAGGGCATAAAAGCCAAATGATTCTATTTTTGTACTCCATTTATAGTTGCAATTAGTTTTCATCAATATGTAGAATCAGAGCAAGTGATTGCTGAGATTCGCGCAAGAACAGCCACTTTGATTTTGAAAGAGAAGGTTCGAAAACACTTACGGAGTACTCCTTTTGCATTTTTATGGAGGGAAGCATTTTTATGATCGAGAATAGGTTTTATGTGCCACTCTTGTGCCTCACATAATTAGATGGGCGATTTTTCTTTCTTGGTTTTAATTTTACGAGGCCCCCTCTCCCCAAATCATTTTTCATAAAATTTCAAGCGAGATTCAAAAGTTCATACACTATTGAAGATCGAGATCAAAATTCAATAAAACCCTAAGTTATAGGAGTTATTTTTTCACAATTTGAAAGAAATAAATTACTCTTATATCTAGATACATGTTTGCTTATTGAGTTTGTCTTTTTGTTGCAATTAGGTGTAATTTTGGATAAACCGTTAAAAATTCAATGAAGAGTATAACATGTGCCGCTCACGTGAGTTACTTAGGGATATTTTGATCTTTTCCATGGAATGAGAAGACCAAAAAGACACATTTGCAGGCATATATATATACTCCCTTCGTCCCGGAACAATCTTCACACTTTCCCTTTTGGGCGTCCCAAAACTTACTTCACACATTTAAAACTTACCTAAAATGGAAAGGAATCTTTACTATTCCCTCCACTCATTCTCTCTCCTACATTATTTTAATACTCACAACACCATTATAATTTACTATTCTCTCCACTCATTCTCTCTCCTATTTTATTTTCACACTCACAACACTTTCAATATAATACCCCCTCCTTAAAACCAGTGCAAACAGTGTTTGTGAACCAAGTTCCGGGACGGAGGGAGTATACATATATGCTTAACATATTTTTATAAAATATGAATTATAATGTTCTTAAAACTAATAATTAATTAATTTAATAAACTAATATAAAAATGAATAAAATTAAAAAAATAATATAAATGACTAAATACATCAATTACAATTACATTATCAAAATAAATTATAAATCAACTACCAATTCTTCCAACATAATCACTGCAAATCACTATCATCCATTATCGACGTCCATCAACGCCACCCATCACTATCACTCACCACCACTTTCAACATTGTTACTGATTCAAAAGAAGACCTAGAAAACAAGAGAACCAAACACACACACACACATGCAGACGAACAAACACACACAAGCACCAAAAACATATTCGACACACACATACGAATTTAACAACCACCCAGATTCAACAGAGAGAGGGAGAGAGAGAGTGTGTAGAAGATAGAAAGAGAGAGAGAGGGAGAGTGTGTGTAAAAGATAGAAAGAGAGAGGGAGAGAGATGAAGATGAGGTGATGGTGATGGTGGCGTCTCTGATGGCCGTCAACTTCAATTGCCCCTCGTCTTCTCCAATGGTCGTAGATCTGAACAAGAAAATCAAGGGGTGGCGACTGGAAAGGGGAAGTGAGATGTGGATCTCTACAACTAATGAGAGAGGGAGATGGGGAGAGGGATGAAAGAGGAGGGGTAAGGCAGAGGTGGAGTTGCCGACGCTATCGACGGAGGAGGCTGGTGGTGGGATTTACGTTTTTTTTTTTGAGGTATGCAAGGAGAAGGAAGTGCATTTATGTTCTTCTCATTCAATAGAAAATACTAAAATACCTCTAAATAACTCAGTGAGCGGCACATGTTATACTATTCGTTAGATTTTTAACGGTTCATTCAAAATTACACCTGATTGCAATAAAAAAACAAACTCAATAATCAATATATAACAAATGCAAATTTGATAACTAATTGAAACATCTCAACAAATTAAGGTAACTAAAATGCAATTTGCCCCTAATAACCTAATAATATGACAACTAGGCATAAACAACTAATAAGATTAATTTTTTTTTTTTTTTCTTTCCTTCAAAAAAAAACAAAAAAAAAACAAGTTTTTTAGAGTCAAAAATACACCTAACACCTAAATCATGTGCTATTCAAACTTGCCACCAAACTACTCCTCTCACCAACTCCCAAACACGCACACACACACACCAAACCAGAGGAGGAAAACAGACAAGAGCTTATCCATCTTCTTCTTCATCGTAATCTCCAAAGCCTCTCCCCCCAACAACCTCCTTTTCCAAATGGATCCCAATCCTCAAGAAAACCCAGACTCCCAATCTCAATCCGACGACCAAACCCAATCCCAGCTCCGCCTCCTACCACCACCAACCACCGCCTCCATTTCCCTCGCCCTCTCCAAACTCCTCCCCGTCGGCTTCCTCACTCCGGCAAGGTCCAAACCCAACCCTCTCCTCCTCTCTCCTCCTCCCTCCAAAGTCAAAATCCCCACCCAAATTTCATCTCTTCTAACCCTCTCCTTCGCCACCTCTCTCCCTTCTGTTAAACCCTTCTTCAAATCCACTATCTCTTCCAATCCCCTCCATAACCCACTTTCCATAAACCCTCGCCGCCCTTCTGACCCCTCCAATGGCGCCGCCCTCCGCCGCGCCTCAATCGTCTGGTTCCGTAACGACCTCCGTGTTCACGACAATGAGTCGCTCAATTCAGCCCACAATGAATCCATGTCAGTTCTACCCGTTTACTGCTTCGACCCGAGAGATTACGGTAAGTCCTCATCCGGGTTTGATAAAACCGGGCCTTACCGTGCTAACTTCTTGATTGAATCGGTTTCGGACCTTAGAAAGAACTTGCAGGCACGTGGGTCGGATCTTATAGTCCGAATTGGAAAACCCGAGACCGTATTGGTGGAATTGGTTAAAGAAGTTGGAGCTGAAGCTGTGTATGCTCACAGAGAGGTTTCTCATGATGAGGTCAAAGGGGAACAGACAATTGAGACTGTATTGAAAGATGAGGGGGTGGAAGTGAAATATTTTTGGGGAAGTACTTTGTATCATCTTGAGGATTTGCCATTTAAATTGGAAGAAATGCCTACAAATTATGGTGGATTTAGGGAGAAAGTTCAGGGGTTGGAAGTTAGGAAGACAATTGAGGCATTGGATCAACTAAGGGGATTGCCTTCGGGAAAAGATGTCGAGCCCGGGGAGATTCCTTCGTTGGTCGATTTGGGTCTCAACCCAAGTGCTACAATGAGTCAGGTATATACCTTCAAATTGTACCTTCAAATTGTGTTTATTGGTGTTCTGTAGATTTTATTTGGTTGGTATTTCGTTATCTCAAGTTTGTTTTTTCGTCTATTTGTTATGTTTGTTGAACTCGTTCATGCGTTCTTTTAGCCTTAATTTGTTACTATCTTGCTAATTATCGTTACTGCCGAGACAGTTTTAACATATTTTTGGGTGATGTTGGATACTTTTATTGCTAAATGTTAGTTACTCTACTAGAAAATGTCTATGAGCAACGGGCTAGGGTAAACCTAAATAGGAGAACACATTCACGTTTAAAATCTGTTGGACAGATGCAAAATCCTATAAAGGGGCAAACCCCGGTGCGCCAAGCGGGGGTTGGGAGAGGGAATCATTTGCTAGAGCCTTCCCCTGACAATTGCCAAGAGGCTGTTCGCCAAGGTTAGAACCCGTGACCTTATGGTCACCAAAGGAGCAACTTAACCGTTGCGCCGAGGCTCGCCCTTAGATGCAAAATCCTGTGAATGTAAAAAATGCAACAAGGAGAAACTTGAGATTTCACTATGAATGTGGTCAGATTCTATATCCTATGAATGTGACTATATGAAATCAGCGGCTGAGCCAGCATTTTTATGAAAGAGGGTCAGAAATATAATACTCCCTCCGTCCCAACATAAATGTCCCAAAATGGGTTCGGCACGGGAATTAAGGAATAAATATATATAATGTAAAAAGTATATAGTGAAATAAATGTAGTGAGTATGAAAGTGATGTAGGAAAGAGAAAGTGGGGTAGAGAATAGTTAGTGGATATTTATTGTGAGTATGACAAGATGGTCCCACAAATAAAAAAGTAATAAAAAACTTTTCTTTTTTGGGTTGAGACATTTTAAATGGACACCCAAAAAGAAAAGTTGGGACATTTGGGCCGGGACGGAGGGAGTAGTATGTAATTTTTTATTTTGTACAAAGGGGGTCAAAATTGATAAAAATATGATTTTTACTAGTAAAATGTCATTCTCTAAAAAGATGGTTGTACCAAATTTTTACATGCTCAAAGATTAATGGGGGATACTGCCCCCTCTATGCATAGGGTGGCTCCGCCACGGTATGAAAAATCATGACTGCTTCGCACAGACCCTAACCCTGAAACACGATGACTCTGATCCTAATACTTGCCAATTTCGTATTGAATTATGAAAACTTAACTTTCTACTTGCTTCACGAATTGTCAAAATGAAAAAAAAAAACAATAAAAAAAACAAGGAAATGGGAGAAGCTCTTTTTTGTGCTTTCAACATGGTGATAGACAATAGTGTTTGACACTTTGATTGCTGTGTAGGATGGGAAATCAGCTGCTAATGCTTCCCTTGTCGGAGGAGAGAGTGAAGCATTGCAGAGGCTCAGAAAATTTGCTGCTGAATGCCAAGCACAACCACAAAAGGGTTCCAAGGATGGAAGTAATGATAGCATTTATGGAGCAAATTTCTCGTGCAAGATATCTCCATGGCTTGCAATGGGATGTCTTTCTCCTCGTTCCATGTTTGATGAGCTCAAGAAGTCTGCTTCCAGGTATGCATTGCTGCATAATGTTTGTTTTCTATGTGAACTTAAGAAAGTAAAAAGTTTATGAGTCTCCGATATGTGCTTACTGTATAATTATGGTGCATTTTATCTGCAGAACAATTGCTGCTGCCACGAATAAAAAAGAAGCGGGTTCTGGCCCAGCTGATTCAGGGATGAATTGGTTGATGTATGAGCTTTTGTGGCGGGATTTCTTCAGGTGAGGCTGGGTCTTGGTTATCAATCGTTTGTAGGGCCTTAAGGCTTGTCTGGTTCCGCCCCTTTTTTGTAGACATAGGAAATTCATGTTTTAAATTTGATTCAACAACATATTTATGGGGTGGGGGGTGTTATACAAAAAGGCCTAGTTGAAAGAACAATGTCTCAAAAGCTGCACAGACGAGCCTTTATTTATTGTAATCTCTATGTCAAGTTATCATGCTTAATTCCACAGCTAATTGCCTTCAGCTACTCAACCGATTCTAGGACCATTCAAGATCGGCCCTCTTATCTTCTAACTGCTTAATGTTCTATGTTCCCCTTTTCAGATTCATTACCAAGAAATACAGTACCGCAAAACAACTGAAAGCCGCTCCAGTCACAGCTTCTACAGGTGCCATCGCTTGAGGAACTCGTGTGACTGAGTTTGAGGGAAACACGTGTTATAGAGGAGATCGTCTCATTTTCTATGGTCATTTATTGCGTGAATGATAACATGGTCGAGGCGGTTTCGCTTAAAAGGTAATGTTTTTTTCTTTCTGTGCAAAGTGTTCTCAGTGCTGTTATGATGTCAATGCATCATCTATCATCTATGTAATTATCCAATGCCATGACATTGTTCTTCTAATGGTTCATTTTATTAAAAGAGTTGCAGTATTTTTACTGTTTTTGTCTTCTGAGCATCCTTAAACAAGTACAATTGTTTGATATATGGAAAAAAAAAAGTTTACGATTGCGTGTCTTAATAAACGTTGCAGTTGACTTGTCAAAATTGTTGCAGTTGAATTATCAAAGTTTGTAAGTTGCAGTTGACTTCTTGTCAAAATTGTTGTGCAGTTAAATTATCAAAGTTTGTAAGTTGCAGTTGACTTGTTGTCAAAATTGTTGCAGTTGAATTATCAAGTTAAAATTGCATCAAGACTATATGCTTACTCCCTCCGTCCCAAACTTACGTGCACATTTTGCCATTTTGGGCGTCCCTAACCTACGTGCACTTTTCCTAAAATGGCAAGAATTTTTACAATTTTCTCCACTCATTATCTCTCCTATTTTACTTTTATACTCACAACACCAGTCAACTTTACTATTCCCTTCACTCATTCTCTCTCCTATTTTACTATTACACTCACAACACTTTCTCCATTATCCACTTTCCTTGATCTACGTGCAAAACACCAAACGTGCACGTAGGTTTGGGACGGAGGGAGTATTTACTAGTAGAGCAAATTACAAATAAGAGTACAAAGTATGGGGTGTGTTTGCACTATAGGGTCTACTGTATTATTTTTTTTTGCTATTGAGGGTACAAAGTCGTGAAAATTTAGGCAATTAAGTGCTTTTTGACGAAAAGATATTTTTTCGTTAATCATCACGTGTCGTACACGTGACACTTAACGGAGCACATTTTGGTCATTACAATCACATTTTTTCAGTTTGGTCATTAATTTTAGCACTTCTAATTTCAACTACAACTTAAAAACCGCTCTCTAAATATAATATTTTCAAGTCAATCCTATTTTCACCATGACCATACCATCACCACAGTGATCACCAACAACATACCATCACCACAGTGATCACCAACGCTAACACCACCACAATCAATAACGCCAACAATACCACCATTTTTATATTTTTATGACTAATTTGAGATCTGTGTTGAGCAATTGCAATTTTTTTAAAAAAAAAAATGCTTTTGATTAAAAGCAAATTTAACGGTTTGTTGATCAATAAATTTTGGAATAGATCGGTAGTACTCTATTTCTAAATAAAAAAATATTATGTATCAAATATTTTAAATAATTAAAATTTAAACATTTTTAATAATATAAAAACATATAAAAAATTAAATGAATAAATGGATGAAAATGGGACGGAACAAAGAAAGGTAAGAAAAAGAGTTGCATAGGTTTGCAATTGCACAAAAAAAACTACTAGTGAGGTCCGGTTAAAATTCACCGTAATTCATTAGAGTATTGCTTTTATTCTTGCAAAATTCTACAAGTTTAATTTATGAAATAGTGTTAAATCATATACTCCCTCCGTCCCATATTAGTTTACCCATTTAATGTTTTAATGTTGAGAACGGAAAATAAGGAGTAAATATATATAATGTTATTAAAGTAGGAGTTGTGAGTGGGAGGAGAGAGAATGAGTGGAGAGAATAGTAAATTTTAGGGGTGGTTCGGTTGGTATACCAACTATATTTTACGTATACCATGTACCAACCAAGTATGAATTGGTATACAAAAATGTGTACCAGTACCAACCACAAAAATCGGTATACCAAATATATTGGTACGGTTGGTACTTGGTTGGTACGGTTGGTATTCAAATATACCATATGTAAACATAAACAAAAAAAAATGCATTCATAACATGGAATTTATGAACAAATGAATTGACAAAATGAAATACAATGACAAGTTTTATGTTGCAACAAGGACATAAAAAAAAACTACAGGAGCATGCTGCAGCCGGCCTTACGAAAAAAAAAAAAAAACAGACCTTATGGAACTTTGGTGTGAGTTCAACTTAGAATTCAAATCTTTCATCCAGGAAACACTTTTATCGGCCTTGAGTAGAATTTGATGTCAGATATAAGTGAAAGGATCTCGAGGAGTAGACGTGTATGCCAACTTTAATTGAGACGAGGCTCTTTCACACGACAATAGCTTTCTCATGAACCATATATCATCTCTCTCAAAGTAGCTGTTAGTGTATATGCATATTCTCAAGTACAGGTGAATTCAAAAGAAGTATTCTGATAATTTCTGGAAAGGTCTTAACTTGGGCATAGAATCCACTTGTAACAATAACATTGGGATCCACATATGTTCCCAAGATTGTTATCCTTACAAGGTGAAGTTTATTAAAGCAACACTTGTGAGCTTCTGCAAAGCTGAAGAAGTAAGAATCGTCATCATATGTCTCTAGACCCTAACAAAATTCAATTAAACACTCATAAACTTATTTTCTGGTATCAAAACTGAAAAGTGGAACACGCAATTATAGAACAGATAATGGGCGAGAGTTTAGGGGAACTTACATTGATAAGTAAAATCTTTAAAGTGGAGGAGCTTACGAGAATGGAAAATGTTGTTGCCTTCTCATCAGAATCATCAAAGTGGGCGGTGTCTAGCTCAAGAACCTCCAGATTATGAACATCAATGCTAGCTCCGTGCTAGTTATAGCTTTCTGCCAAAAACTATGAACAAACATACCCAATTACACATAAAAGTCATAAAAACTCTAGTATCACTCTCTTTATATACTTATATTATTATATATATAATTATTTTTAATAAATAAAGTCGGTACAACCGGTATACCAACCGACTTCGTTTTTGCGTACCATGTACCAACCAATTAGACACAATTGGTACGGTAGTACCGTACCAAGAGTTCGGTATACCGACTTTTTGTACCAATTATAATTGGTACGGGTTGGTATCCGAGTTGGTTGGTACGGTCGAGTAGAACTTGCCACCCCTAGTAAATTTGAAAAGTGTTGTGAGTATGACAAGTGGGTCTCATGAATAAAGAATTATTAAAAAAATTTCTTTTTAGGAAAGTGTGACTTTAAAGTGAGACGTCCAAAATAGCAAAATGGGTAAAGTAATATGGGACGAAGGGAGTATATATTTGTCATTAAATGTATATTAAATTTTATTTTGTTAATATTGATTAAAAAAATAATTGAAAGTATTATCTCAAAGCCACTTCTTGGTTTACGGTGGCCAAAGCATTGGTCAATCAGGGCCAATCACACGAGAGATGAGCCGAGCAAAATGTCTAAAATGTCCTCAAATAATCTCCAACAAACGAGACAAGGGGAGCAAAATGTCCATAAAATCTTGAATAATGTCTGAATCTGGACCATGGAGGTCGGAATAGACAGTCAAGATTGAGTGTTCGTCCGACTGCTGTGCAATCAATCCTGCACAAGATCTGGTTGCAGACGGGCAAGGGAATCGAATGACCAAAAACAACTCTAAGGAGACAGAGGAGCTAAAACAAAACACAAATCATAATGGTAATGAGAAACTGCCATTAGGCACAACTTCAGCAATATCTGTAAAACAAAATCTCAACTTAAAATATCTCATACAAAAAGTGATATCCTCCGATAAAAAGGGCAAACTCCAGTGCGCCAAGCGGGGGTTGGGAGAGGGAACCACTTGCTAGAGTCTTCCCCCCTGACAATTGCCAAGAGGCTGTTCGCCAAGGATCGAACTCGTGACCTTATGGCTCGCCCTCTAATATCCTCTGATAATAATACCAAATATCCAATCAAAACAAAATTGCAAGAGCACATAAACTCAGAAAAGCTACAAGCACGCGGGGTCTTAGCCTGATGGTTAGAGTTCATGACTTCCAACCTGGAGGTCATGGGTTCGATTCCCCCACCAGTGGTTAGAGGGAATGACATTGCCCTCCCTAGCATAAAGGCCAGGGGCGCCTGTGAAGTGCACCGGGGGAGCGGTGAAATGTGTTGATCCCCTTCTTTTGAAACAAAAGAAAAAGAAAAAAAAAAAAAAAAAAAAAAAAAAAAGCTACAAAACGACCCTAATTGGTCAATTATCAGTCTTCCTCTTCTCCCTCGTTCTCAGCAATGTTGAAGTAACGTAACTCGTAAACGTTACGGTCTTTGTTGGAAGCAATCACACGAAGCCAATCCCTGACGTTGTGCTTCTTCAAATATTTCTTAGTCAGGTACTTCAGATACCTGGCGGAAACTCAAAAGAAGAGTCAGTAATTGAGAATGCACTCAACACAAAAGGGACAAGCAATTAAATAGATATCCATGTTGTAGCGAAGCAAATATTAGTGATTGATTAAATAAATACAATGACAGAAGTGATACTGAACAAGTTTCAATAAAACAAAATTAAATACTCCTTCCGTCCCATAGAGATAGTCCCTTTTGACTATTTAAACATTTTAACAACCAATTTTTATTTACAGCACTAACCTTAACGATATTCACTTATTACTCCATTACGCCCTCTTCTTTCTTAATTGACTTCCATTCTCTCTCCTCTCTCTCCCCTTCTTCCTAAGTTGGTGATTTTGGAAGTTTGACGATTTTACCCAACAATTTTGGAAATGAACCATCTTTTTGGAACAAACAAAAATGACAAATGGGAACATCCTTATGGACGGAGGGAGTAATGTAGTATAGTATAAAATTAGTTTATGTCATCGAATTTACAAATATGTACTCGGTTCCTTTGCCACGGGCAATCTTTTATAAACAAAAAAAGTCCATCGCAGCTTTAGCAGGACTTCAATTTTGGAAAGGGCAATTACCGAATCATTCCTCACCCTAACAAAAACGACCACATAGGATACATATTTTCGGAATCGACCACTAGGTCCTCTGTTAATAGACAGACACATGTGTCCTTAAATGGCAAGTTGTCACACTCTCCTCCCCTGTTTTTCTTTTTTTTCCCTCAAAGCTTTAAAATGAAATATCTTGAGATCTAGAAGTCAAAAAAAGAATCCAAGACCATCATTGTGTTTGTATCGTCAAGACGAATCAAATTATTGTTTGGTGTGATCAATTTTTATGTACTTGTGCAATTATTAATCCTTATACTCCCTCCGTTCCAAAATAAATGATAAATTTTTTTACTCTTGTTTGGTGTGATCGATTTTTATGTATTTGTGCTAATAAATTTTCAAATCTTAATTTTTTTTTTTAAATCTTTGATAATTCTTATATTGTTTATTGAGCAACGTACCGTAATTATTAATCAAATTATCAAAAACAAACAACATCCACTCACACAATTTCAAGAAATCCAATCGGAGTTCAATTTTTTTTTTTCAAAATATCATTAAAAAAATTGATTTACCAAGAATGGAGATTAGATAATAGACTATCAGAGAAATGATTCAACCTATCCATATTCACTGCATTTCTTTCACAACTAATTCTCGGAGCAAGATAAATATTGTCAAAGGGTAAAGCTCCATTTCCCATCAAACTGCACCACCTTAAATTTTGAGAAGGGAATCCACGAGTTGAATCTGGAAATTTGGATAGGAAACAAGTTTTAGCTTTCAAAGCCTTTACTCCCTCCGTCTCAACAATTTTATGAGGGGGGAGGAAAGGGGTGGCCGGAGGGGAGAGGATTGATCGGAGATGGGAGGGTAGAGAGAGAAAGTAGAGAGAGGGAGAGTGTAACTATGCGTGGAGGAGAGGGAGGGGAATGGGTTTTGTTTAGGGCTACAAGGGTACTTTCGAAATTTAAGAAGGATTTAAATGATTCGTGTACCCTATGGTAGAATTATTTCTGGCTTTGGATTAGGTGGTTAATTTTTAAAATGTGTCTTAAACGGTTGTTTGGACTAGGCTGGAGGACTAGCTGGTAATAACCCCTTTTGGAAACAGCATAGTAACATATTTTTCTGGAGAGCTTAAGCTAAAAGGCAATACAAGAGCAAAGCCAAATAAAAAGCTTATCATCAAGTGGATGCAAATAACGACTTGATGATGGGTCAACGCTGACAAATACATCAGTTAAACTTTAAAACAGAATCAAGAGATCAAAAGAAATAAAAAGATGTTACTACTCAAAAAAAAAAAACATACAAGTATACTTCAGTATGTGGCTTTCCATAAATTCTACAATGAATAACTATGCATCTATTTGTGAAGAACACCAAATCAATCCCTCTTCAGCCTTTCAAAGTAATCACTATTAATAACAATGCTTCGATCTTAAACAAAGGGTTTTCTAGTTTCAGAGAGTCCCCAATTTAATATAAAGACTTTCATTCCGAGAAAAATCCATCCAATTGACCGAATGCAAAAGACCATCAATGAAACATTCGGAGTATGCCAAAAACTCGATTCAATTACAGTTTTAGCCAAATGCTGATATCCAAAAAGCATGGGCAACAAAGATATATACGCCACAAGCATTTTACAATTCACAATCTACAGTTACCTGAATTATTATCACTAGAAGACTCATTAACCCTAAAATTGTCATAGCATTCCGATAACAGACTATTAACAAAAACCTGAAATTGGGCTCGACAACATAAGCAATTGAGCTGATATAATGTTGAAAACCAATGAAATGCAGGAGAAGTGAGTGTAAGTTTCAGTACCGTTTGGAGAAATTGCTATCAGAGGTGACGGAGATCTTGTTCTTTTCACGAGTAATGGTAATAGAATCTCCGAGAGCTCCGGCCTTGCCGCCGACCTTAATCCTCTCCTGGAGGAACTTCTCCAATGAAGCAATCTCCATGATCTTGTCCTCCACCGGCTTTCCACAGTCGATGACGAACGTGACGCTCTTCTTCTTCCCCTTGGCTCCGGCACCTCCTGCTGATCGACTCATCTTGGCCTCTTTAATCTGCAATTCAAACAATCAATCATAGCAGTTAGCAGATTTGACTACGCATTTCGGAGTAGATTGCGTTCGTGAAGAGTACCGATGACAGTGGAAGCGATACGGCGGACTGCGGCGGATGAGGTTGAGATAATTGGGTTGTGGCGGGTATAATGAGAGAGTTAGAAAGTTATTTAGGGTTTAGTGGGTCTCCGAGTCGGATCGGGCGAGTTTTCATTTGAGCCCCTAAAGTTTGAGCTAATGACATCTACCAACCAAAGTAATAATGGCAGTGAACCTAGGGTCCTCCAAACTAAACATAATGTCATAAAAGACACTTTATTTCCAAAGTTTCTCAAAAGACGGTCATAAACATATTAAATCCCAAAAAAAAAAAAGAATAAAAGGAAAAGAACAAATCAACGCTGAAAAGGTTAAAATGACAAATGTCAACAAATATACAATTTTAAATCTTCAAATAAAGCAAACACGAAAGAAGAATTCCAATTGTACGACACACATTGAACATGAAAATATACAATTGAGTGGCAGTTTCGTGTTTTAATCTTTATTCTTAATTTTTGCAGTCTCTCCTTTTGAAAAGAATCAATCTTCAACAAATTTCTCACAATATTGATTTGTAGAGGGATTTGAACGACTTGATATATACTAATCATTTCAAATAACCCATCCTCAATAATTTTGGTGTATAGGAAACAAATAGATCTATCCATGGTTAATTGGAGCAATGGGTAATGGTTGACATTGGAAAATATAATTGAAGATAGGTTCATCCTACCTGGTCATACATGGAGAATAGAGGATGAGGATTCTAATAAGATAGTTGGATTATAGAAGGGGAAGAGGAGTAAACGTTGGTGAAGGGGTTTGGCGAGTTAGGATCAAATGGTTGCCAGGGAAGATAATGGTGGATGGAGGTGGTGGCAAGAGTGAGAGAAGAAGGTTTTTTTTTTTTTTTCCTTTTTTTTTTTTTAGGGATCAATCTAATTTAAAAGAGTGGGAGTGTAATGCATTTATTTAGGGTTGAGTGAAATGGGGGTATTTTTGGTATTTAAAAAGATTAAAATTTTATTAGAGACTTTTCGGGGTAAATTCTATATACAAGGCATACTACATACAAGGCATCAATAATGGCAAAACTATCCTCGCGTGTCGTGTGCGAAAGGGACGACATGAAGGCTTTATGTCGTGTAATAATACACGACATAGACCAATTTCGAAAAATCAAGTCGTGTGATATTATACGAAATGTACATTGACTCTGCCATTAATGTCGTAATAACACACACGATATGAGGTCCTATTCTCGTGTATATCCATACGACATTTCAAAATGAAAAGTTGTTCTTCGATGATTTGCAACACGATGTTAATGATACGCATATGCTATGATAAATTATTGAATTGTGTTGTTAATTGAGCAAATTTTGTACACTGAGGCATGACAAGTAGCAAATGTCATATTGGACCATATAATATCATATAACCTATCACGGTTAAGTGATACCACTTTATTTATAATCCCCGAAGAAATGATTGTGGTGTTATATTTCTAATCAAGATTATATTTAAAGAAGTAATTAAACATGTTATAATTCATCATACAATAACACATAATAACATATATAACCTATCACATTTATTAGGTAAAAATGATATCACTTTATTTATCAACTAACAGACGATGTTATAATGTGCATATATTATGTTAAATTAATGATTTATGGTGTTATATTTCTAATAAAGATTATATATAATGAGTTAATTAAACATGTTATATAACGAGTAAAGTTGTTTCGATGATTTGTCAAACGAGGTTAATGATAAGTTGTACATTAGAGGAATGTCACTTGCTCAAGATTATATATTTGAAATTATCGTATTTGTTAATCAAGATTGTATGTTTATTGTTATAATAAGTTGGAAAACAAACAATGATTACATATATGAATGAACTAACATCATACAATATCATATAACCTACCACATTTATTTATAATTAAATTTAACTTTTTTATAAGGTGTTTCGTGTGGAAATATACGACAGGTAGCAGGATATATCGTATGAACAATACACGACACACAATAGATTACATTTCGTGTATTGTTCATACGATATAATTAACAGAAACAACAAACATATCGTGTGGATTTTACACGACATGTACCAAACTATCTCGTGTTTAGTCACACGAGATATACCTGCATCGTAACACTTAAAGACACGAGAAACCTCACTACATATCGTGTATTAGAGCACGAAATGCAACCGATGAATCAATTTACATTTCGTGTACTAATATACGAAATGTGGAAAGTATCTCGTAGACTATAACACAAAAACGGTCACCAACATTTCGTGTATTGGCACACGAAATGTAAATTGATGAGATGGGCTTTACATTTTAGGTGTGCCATTACTACGAAAATGTTGTGACCATTATCTTGCCTCGTGTTCATACGAAACACACAGCCGAACAATTTCAAATTTTAGGCACACGAATTCGTATTCGATTTAAACAAAAAACCCAAATTTATGTTACGAAATCATGCAATTAGAACCATTTAGGATAGGTTTAAACAACATTAAGCATTATATAATCGATTTTAGGTATAAAATTAATGTTGGGTTTTCAAATTTAAATTTAGTTTTAGAAATTAGATTATTTTTGGAGCCGGGCCGTAGAAGAGGCGGCTAGATGCTGCAGCAGAGAGAGAGAGAAGGGAACGGTGTTTTGTTTGAAATGGGGAAGGGAAGGGATGTTTTTTTTTTTAAGATATATATATGAGGGTATTTTGGTCATTACTGCACATGCCTTGTAAATTCCA